>LR778291.1:28383072-28415377 GCA_902810595.1 Coregonus sp. 'balchen'
CCCCCTTAATCTACTGTCACTAAAGTAAACACATTACGACACTCTCTCTTCAATACAACACCACCTCAACTATCGTATTCACCTTTTCAATGGAATCTAAGAATATCACTACAGCTCTATTCATCCTTGAGGCTGATTTGATGCTATCATACCCAACGATAGCACCCACTGCTAGGCTACATTCTTCCACCAAACACTCGGTTTCTCTTTACTCCATGCCACCAACTAACTTTTTCCAATCCCAAACCCTCTCGAGTCGCCATTGCAAACAGCCTCACCCGCTGGTTGTGCCCTCGAGAAAAACAACCTCAAAAGATCATACCACCCCTATACGTGTTTAGTGAGAGTGAAACAAAATAACCTTAAAACAACTTAACTAATCAATATATATATATATATATATGTATACACACACTTAAAACACCGAAACCCAATAGAGTGAAGAAAATTCCAGCCTCTCTCACAATCGCTCCTGCTTCCCGATTCACTCCCAGCATGCACTCCGATGAGAGAGCGAGAGAGAGAGAGAGAAAAAGAGAGAAAGAAAGAAAGAGAGAGAAAGAAGAGAAGAAGAGAGAGAGGAAGGAGAGAGAGAGAGCAGGAGAGGAGAAAGAGAAGATAGAGGAAGAAGAGAGAGAGAGAAAGAAAGAGAGAGGAGAGAGAGAGAGAGATAGAGAGAAAGAGAGAGAGAGATAGAGAAAGAGAGAGAGAGAAAGACAGAGAGAGAGAGAGAGAGAGAGAGAGAGAGAGAGAGAGACAGAGAGAGAGAGAGAGAGAGAGAAGTGGGATATAATATTTATATTCAAATGAGAATGAAAATGGCAGTATAAACACACAAAATGGGGACAAGACAACACAGCTAAACTCAAGACAACACAGCTAAACAGTGGAGACTACCTGACCACTGTGACTGACCCAACATTAAGGAAAGCTTTGACTATGTACAAACTCAGTGAGCATAGCCTTGCTATTGAGAGAGGCCACCGTAGGCAGACCTGGCTCTCAAGAGAAGACAAAATAAGGTGGAAGCTGAGTTGCACTTCCTAACCTCCTGACAAGTGTATGACCATATTAGAGACACATATTTCCCTCAAATATTTTGAAAACAAATCCAATTTTGATAAACTCCCATATCTATTGGGTGAAACACCACAGTGCGCAATCACAGCAGCAAGATTTGTGACCTGTTGCCACAAGAAAATAGCAACCAGTGAAGAACAAACACCATTGTAAATACAACCTATATTTATGTTTATTTATTTTCCCTAGTAGGCAATGTGCCCAGCTAACCTGCCTACTAGTAAAGTGTTGTATTTTCCAATATCACATGGCTGTCTGCCTACTAGTAAAGTGTTGTATTTTCCAATATAACATGGCTGTCTGTCTACTAGTAAAGTGTTGTCTTTTCCAATATAACATGGCTGTCTGCCTACTAGTAAAGTGTTGTATTTTCCAATATCACATGGCTGTCTGCCTACTAGTAAAGTGTTGTATTTTCCAATATAACATGGCTGTCTGCCTACTAGTAAAGTGTTGTATTTTCCAATATCACATGGCTGTCTGCCTACTAGTAAAGTGTTGTATTTTCCAATATAACATGGCTGTCTGCCTACTAGTAAAGTGTTGTATTTTCCAATATCACATGGCTGTCTGCCTACTAGTAAAGTGTTGTATTTTCCAATATCACATGGCTGTCTGTCTACTAGTAAAGTGTTGTATTTTCCAATATCACATGGCTGTCTGTCTACTAGTAAAGTGTTGTATTTTCCAATATCACATGGCTGTCTGTCTACTAGTAAAGTGTTGTATTTTCCAATATCACATGGCTGTCTGCCTACTAGTAAAGTGTTGTATTTTCCAATATCACATGGCTGTCTGTCTACTAGTAAAGTGTTGTATTTTCCAATATCACATGGCTGTCTGTCTACTAGTAAAGTGTTGTATTTTCCAATATAACATGGCTGTCTGCCTACTAGTAAAGTGTTGTATTTTCCAATATCACATGGCTGTCTGCCTACTAGTAAAGTGTTGTATTTTCCAATATCACATGGCTGTCTGTCTACTAGTAAAGTGTTGTATTTTCCAATATCACATGGCTGTCTGTCTACTAGTAAAGTGTTGTATTTTCCAATATCACATGGCTGTCTGTCTACTAGTAAAGTGTTGTCATTTCCAATATCACATGGCTGTCTGTCTACTAGTAAAGTGTTGTATTTTCCAATATCACATGGCTGTCTGTCTACTAGTAAAGTGTTGTATTTTCCAATATCACATGGCTGTCTGCCTACTAGTAAAGTGTTGTATTTTCCAATATCACATGGCTGTCTGCCTACTAGTAAAGTGTTGTATTTTCCAATATCACATGGCTGTCTGCCTACTAGTAAAGTGTTGTATTTTCCAATATCACATGGCTGTCTGCCTACTAGTAAAGTGTTGTATTTTCCAATATAACATGGCTGTCTGTCTACTAGTAAAGTGTTGTATTTTCCAATATCACATGGCTGTCTGTCTACTAGTAAAGTGTTGTATTTTCCAATATCACATGGCTGGTCTGCCTACTAGTAAAGTGTTGTATTTTCCAATATCACATGGCTGTCTGCCTACTAGTAAAGTGTTGTCTTTTCCAATATAACATGGCTGTCTGCCTACTAGTAAAGTGTTGTCATTTCCAATAGCACATGGCTGTCTGCCTACTAGTAAAGTGTTGTCATTTCCAATATCACATGGCTGTCTGCCTACTAGTAAAGTGTTGTATTTTCCAATATCACATGGCTGTCTGCCTACTAGTAAAGTGTTGTCTTTTCCAATATCACATGGCTGTCTGCCTACTAGTAAAGTGTTGTATTTTCCAATATCACATGGCTGTCTGCCTACTAGTAAAGTGTTGTCATTTCCAATATCACATGGCTGTCTGCCTACTAGTAAAGTGTTGTATTTTCCAATATCACATGGCTGTCTGTCTACTAGTAAAGTGTTGTATTTTCCAATATCACATGGCTGTCTGCCTACTAGTAAAGTGTTGTATTTTCCAATATCACATGGCTGTCTGCCTACTAGTAAAGTGTTGTCTTTTCCAATATAACATGGCTGTCTGTCTACTAGTAAAGTGTTGTATTTTCCAATATAACATGGCTGTCTGCCTACTAGTAAAGTGTTGTATTTTCCAATATAACATGGCTGTCTGTCTACTAGTAAAGTGTTGTATTTTCCAATATCACATGGCTGTCTGCCTACTAGTAAAGTGTTGTATTTTCCAATATCACATGGCTGTCTGCCTACTAGTAAAGTGTTGTCTTTTCCAATATAACATGGCTGTCTGTCTACTAGTAAAGTGTTGTATTTTCCAATATAACATGGCTGTCTGCCTACTAGTAAAGTGTTGTAGTTTTCCAATATAACATGGCTGTCTGTCTACTAGTAAAGTGTTGTATTTTCCAATATAACATGGCTGTCTGCCTACTAGTAAAGTGTTGTATTTTCCAATATAACATGGCTGTCTGTCTACTAGTAAAGTGTTGTATTTTCCAATATCACATGGCTGTCTGCCTACTAGTAAAGTGTTGTATTTTCCAATATAACATGGCTGTCTGTCTACTAGTAAAGTGTTGTATTTTCCAATATCACATGGCTGTCTGCCTACTAGTAAAAGTTGTTTGTATTTTCCAATATCACATGGCTGTCTGTCTACTAGTAAAGTGTTGTATTTTCCAATATCACATGGCTGTCTGCCTACTAGTAAAGTGTTGTCTTTTCCAATATCACATGGCTGTCTGCCTACTAGTAAAGTGTTGTCATTTCCAATATAACATGGCTGTCTGCCTACTAGTAAAGTGTTGTCATTTCCAATATAACATGGCTGTCTGCCTACTAGTAAAGTGTTGTCTTTTCCAATATCACATGGCTGTCTGTCTACTAGTAAAGTGTTGTCATTTCCAATATCACATGGCTGTCTGTCTACTAGTAAAGTGTTGTATTTTCCAATATAACATGGCTGTCTGCCTACTAGTAAAGTGTTGTATTTTCCAATAGCACATGGCTGTCTGCCTACTAGTAAAGTGTTGTCATTTCCAATATCACATGGCTGTCTGCCTACTAGTAAAGTGTTGTATTTTCCAATAGCACATGGCTGATCTCTGACCCTAACAGAGCAGCATGAAACAAGTCTGTAGATAGTAGGTCAATACTAGACTGAATAACTCAGCCTACACTATATATTTTATTTATTTAACCTTTATTTAACTAGGCAAGTCAGTTAAGAACAAATTCTTATTTACAATGACGGCCTACATCGGCCAAACCCGGACTACGCTGGACCAATTTTGCGCCGCCCTATGGGACTCCCAATCACGACTCCTGTGATACAGCCTGGAATCGTAGTGATTATAACTAAGCCTACGCTATGGCTCTGTTCTACAGTCGGTAGCTGTTTGGTTATAAATGCTTTATTGTGGTCCTCTGTAGCTCAATTGGTAGAGCACGGCGCTTGTAACGCCAGGGTAGTGGGTTCGATCCCCGGGACCACCCATTCGTAAAAATGTATCACACATGACTGTAAATCGCTTTATTATTGATTAGTTACATTAGAAATTGAATAGATCTGTTCTGCAAAGTGACGCTTTAGCCATCTTCTTTGATGTAGTGTTTTTAGATTATGTTGGTGTGAAAACATACATCTGTTTATCAATCAGTGTTTATTTCCACACTGCCAGTCAGTTGATAGATTAATGTAATTGATTATTGATCAGCCAGAGTTCACTAGTTCACTCACCAGGAAATGAATGCAAACCAGATGTACAGCATGTGTTTGTGTGAACTCTCTCTCGAGAGAGGGAGAGAGATAGAGAAGAGAGAGCGAGAAGCAAAACAGAGAAGCAGAGAGAGAGAGAGAGAGAGAGGAGAGAGAGAGAGAGAGAGAGTAGAGAGATAGAGAGAGAGAGAGAGAGAGAGAGAGAGATCGCAGAGAGATCTCTCTCGCTCTCCTCTCTGCTCTCTCTCTCTCCCTCTCTCTCTCTCTCTCTCTCTCTCTCTCTCTCTCTCTCTCTCTTTTTATTATTCTGTAATGTTTTGATAACCCTCCCCCGGTATCCTCTCATGCCAGAGTCTCCGGAAACCTGCTGCATGAGACGCACTGACAGACGGACCTACAGACCAGGCGCAGTGCAAGTTTGGAATTGATGCGCTAAAGACTCTGAGGCTCGCCAGTGATACACCCGGGAAACCGCAAGAGATGCACCTTTCTAAACAGGAGGGAGACCGGGGACATATAATGGTTACGGTCCAGGTTACACCATAGAAAGGAAGCATTCTATGATCCTGTAAACCAAACCAGGAGGACATCGCAACTCCCGTAGCAGCTGAAGAGCGGCGACAAAAAGTGAATTCTTCGCTTGGGAAGGGAGCAGGCTACGGTTTGGAACACATTTTGTCTTTCTGAGGAAATTCACTATCTGGTTTGACTGAGGACGTAGGTTCAATGAGAGGAGAAGTTCTATGAGTCTTTCTATGATGGAGTTGGGGATTAAACAGCTGTTGCTGTGTTGGAGCTGTTCAGAAGGAAGAGCTGACTATTATGAAGACAGGTAATATGATCAAACTAGAGTTGACACCCTATTCTCTATAGCAGGGTTTCCCAAACTTGGTCCCGGGGCCCCCTCCTGGGTACACGTTTTGGTTTTTTCACTAGCACTACACAGCTGATTCAAATAACCAACCAAGCTTTGACAGCTTTGAGAGATTTAATACTTTCTGAGAAGTAGCTATTATTTACTATTTTACACCTGGGGTTACCATGCATAACTTTAACCCTGGGGTTACCATGCATAACTTTAACCCTGGGGTTACTATGCATAACTTTACCCCTGGGGTTACTATACATAACTTTAACCCTGGGGTTACTATACATAACTTTAACCCATTGTATATTTACCCCTGGGGTTACTATACATAACTTTAACCCATTGTATTTCTCCAAAATTAAAATAGTGCAGGCATTTACATATAAACTCCAGTTGTACTTTATCAAAATCATTTTCAAAGTCTGCTATGAATAGCAGGCCTGGTTTCCCTGATTTTTCATAGTGTTCTATTGTTTCCAATACTTGCCTTATATTATCTCCAATGTATCTTCCATGTAAAAAAAACCTGTCTGATTAGGATGAATAATATCCGACATTACCTTTTTAATTCTAAGCGCTATGCATTTAGCGTTTCTTTTTTGCCTCCAATTTTTTTAATGGACTGGATCTTTATATTTACCACTTGAATCCTGTTTCAGTAATAATTAAATCAGACCTTCTTGTTGAGTGGTTTTTTATAAACATGCTAATACAGTGCATTGGGAAAGTTTTCAGACCCCTTGACTTTTTCCAAATTTAGCCACGTTACAGCCTTATTCTAAAATTGATTAAATCGTTTTTCCCCCTCATCAATCACCACACACAATACCCCATAAGGACAAATAAAAAACTAGTATTTTGAAATGTTTGCATAAAAACAAAAAACTAAAAAAATATTGAATTTACATAAGTATTCAGACCCTCTACTCAGCACTTTGTTGAAGCACCTTTGGCAGCGATTACAGCATTGAGTCTTCTTGGGTATGACGCTACAAGCTTGGCACCCCTGTACTTGGGGAGTTTCTCCCATTCTTCTCTGCAGATCCTCTCAAGCTCTGTCAGGTTGGATGAGGAGCGTCGCTGCACAGCTATTTTAAGGTCTCTCCAGAGATGTTCGATCTGGTTCAAGTCCGGGCTCTGACTGGGTCACTCAATGACATTCGGAGACTTGTCTCGAAGCCACTCCTGAATTGTATTTGCTGTGTGCTTAGGGTCGTTGTCCTGTTGGAAGGTGAACCTTCTCCCCCAGTCTGAGGTCCTGAGCGCTCTGGAGCAGGTTTTCATCAAGGATCTCTTTGTACTTTTCTCCGTTCATCTTTCCCTCGATCCTGACTAGTCTCCCAGTCCCTGCCGCTGAAAAACATCCCCACAGCATGATGCTGCCACCACCATGCTTCACCGTAGGGATGGTGCCAGGTTTCCTCCAGAAATGACTCTTGGCATTCAGGCCAAAGAGTTCAATCTTGGTTTCATCAGACCAGACAATCTTGTTACTCATGGTTTGAGAGTCTTTAGGTGCCTTTTGGACAAACTCCAAGCGGGCTGTCATGTGCCTTTTACTGAGGAGTGGCTTCCATCTGGCCACTCTTCCATAAAGGTCTGATTGGTGGAGTGCTGCAGAGATGGTTGTCCTTCTGGAAGGTTATCTTATCTCCACAGAGGAACTCTGGAGCTCTGTCAGAGTGACCATCGGGTTCTTGGTCACCTCCCTGACCAAGGCCCTTCTCCCCCGATTGCTCCGTTTGGCTGGGCAGCCAGCTCTAGGAAGAGTCTTGGTGGTTCCAAACTTATTCCATTTAAGAATGATGGAGGCCACTGTGTTCTTGGGGACCTTCAATGCTGCAGACATTTGTTGGTACCCTTCACCAGATCTGTGCCTCGACACAATCCGATCTCGGAGCTCTACGGACAATTCCTTCGACCTCATGGCTTGGTTTTTGCTCTGACATGCACTGTCCACTGTGGGACCTTGTATAGACAGGTGTGTGCCTTTCCAAATCATGTCCAATCAATTGAATTTACCACAGGTGGACTCCAATCAAGTTGTAGAAACATCTCAAGGATGATCAATGGAAACAGGATGCAACTGAGCTCAATTTCGAGTCTCATAGCAAAGGGTCTGAACTACATATTTCTGATTAGCAAAAATTTCTAAAACTCTGTTTGCACTTTGTCATTATGGGGTTTTGTGTGTAGATTGATGAGGACATTTTTTTATTTCATCAATTTTAGAATAAGGCTGTAACGTAACTAAATGTGGAGAAAGTCAAGGGGTCTGAATACTTTCCGAATGCACTGTATCTACTTCCTCTATTACTGTCGTCATCCAGTGTGTATGTGTCAGGACAGACGCTGTTTTTTGTCTGATTATAGCTCACACACACACACAGACACACAGACACACACACATGCACACACACAGACACACACTCACACACACACAGACACACACACACACACACCAAACACACACACCAAACACATACATACAGACACACACACACACACACACACACACACACACACTGCAACCTCAAACATCAGGTAAACACACACACACTCATCACCTGACCCAAATACCATACTAAAGATGGCAGGAGGTTTTGTTGCCTTTGGTACAGTAATAATTCATTTTAACACCAAATTCCAAATGCTTCATAAGTAAATGATACATTGACCAAAAGACCAGTGGGGTAATTGTTGCCCCATTGTGAGTTAATGTTAAAGGGTGCACTATGGAGAAATCAGATCACATCAAATCGCTCCGGCATTTCCTGGTTGCTAAAATTCTAATAGTTCAGTTGAAACCAGCGAGTAGAGAATCATTGAATCATTACACCATCTCCGTCTAAACCGCTGTGAATTATCTTTTCAATAACCAAACATCTGTTTGAAGCTGGTGCACAAAACCGAAAGTGAAAAACGCTAAAACAGAATTTAGGAAGAACGGAAAGCATAGAAATAGCACACATAGAACAGAACTATAACAGAACAGATCCGCTTCTTAGACGTTCAATTAGAATGACAGATCTATAACACTTATTTCTATGTGAATTTGGTTCAAAATGTTACATAATGCCCCCAGGCTTTAAGTTGAATATACATACTCTCTCTCTCGAGAGAGAGCAAGAGCGAGAGAGAGGAGAGAGGAGAGAGAGGGGCTCTTTGGGAAGATGTAGGATCATCTGGGCAAGAGTTGACTCTAGATAAGTCTCTAGAGAGATTAGATAAGAGAGGTGATATCTCTATATTCTATATCTAGTTCTAGCTCTTCTCTCTTCTCTCTTTCTCTTCTCTCTGTCTTCTCTATCTATCTATCTCTTCTTCTATGATCTCTCTCTATCTCTTCTCTCTCTCTCTCTCCTCTCTCTCTCTCTCTCTCTCTCTCTGTCTCTCTCTACTCTGTCTCTCCCCCCTCTCTCTCTCTCCCTCTAGATCTAAATGAGTGTGGTCTAAAGCCCAGACCCTGTAAACATCGCTGTATGAACACACAGGGCAGCTACCAGTGTTACTGTCTGAATGGATACATGCTGCAACCTGATGGAAGTCTCTCTCTCTCACACACACACACACACACACACACACCACACACACACACACACACACACACACAAATGCATGCATGCATACTGTCAGTGAGAGGCTGTCTCAGGATGTTGTATTATTGTACTCTACTCTACTCTACTCTCCACCAATTTTTTGAGGATCTGAGGACCCATGCCAAATCTTTTCAGTCTCCTGAGGGGGAATAGGCTTTGTCGTGCCCTCTTCACGACTGTCTTGGTGTGTTTGGACCATGATAGTTCGTTGGTGATGTGGACACAAAGGAACTTGAAGCTCTCAACCTGTTCCACTACAACTATGAGAATGGGGGCGTGCTCAGTCCTCTTTTTTTTCCTGTAGTCCACAATCATCTCCTTTGCCTTGATTACGTTGAGGGAGAGGTTGTTATCCTGGCACCAAACGGCCAGGTCTCTGACCTCCTCCCTATAGGCTGTCTCATCGTTGTCGGTGATCAGGCCTACCACTGGTATGTCTTCGGCAAACTTAATGATGGTGTTGGAGTCATGCTTGGCCATGCAGTCATGGGTGAACAGGGAGTACAGGAGGGGACTGAGCACGCACCCCTGAGGGGCTCCCGTGTTGAGGATCAGCGCCGTGGATGTGTTGTTACCTACCCTTACCACCTGGGGCCCAGGGCCCACACGAGAGGAAGGACGTGAGCGGCAGCGCGAGAGAGCGCAAGACACGAGCGAGAGACGAACGAGCGAGAGGAAAGAGGAGAGGACAAAGAAGAGAGGAGTGAGAGGGAGCGAGAGCCTTGTATGGGGGAGGGAGAGAGAGACAAGAGATGAGAGAGAGAGAGAGGGAAGAGAGAGAGAAAAGAGAGGACAGAGAGATGAGAGAGGAGATCGAGATGACCCGAGAACAGGCAGAGCAGAGAGAGAGAGAGATGAGAGAGAGCAGAGAGACAGAGAGAAAGAGGCGGAGAATGAGAGAGAGAGAGAGAGGGGGAGAGAGAGACAGAGGGAAAGATGGAAAGAGAGCGAGAGAGAGGAGAGAGGGGAGAGAGAGAGACTTGTTCCTTTAAGGGTTAGGGTGAGCAGCAGGAAATCAGTCAGAGAGACAGACAGTGTAGCCACACGACACACACACCACACACACACAAAACAGCACAACAGGGACAAAACAACAACACACACACACACACACACACACACACACACACACACAGACACACACACACACACACACACACACACACACACATACACATACACACACACACACACAGACACACACACACACAGACATTTACATTTACATTTTTGTCATTTAGCAGATGCTCTTATCCAGAGCGACTTACAAATTGGTGCATTCACCTTATAGCCAGTGGGTTAACCACTTTACAATGTATTTTATTTTTGTATTTTTTGGGGGGTGGGGTAAGGGGGGGGGGGGGGGGGGGTTAGAAGGATTACATTATCCTATCCCAGGTATTCCTTAAAGAGGTGGGGTTTCAAGTGTCTCCGGAAGGTGGTGAGTGACTCCGCTGTCCTGGCGTCATGAGGGAGCTTGTTCCACCATTGGGGTGCCCAGAGCAGCGAACAGTTTGACTGGGCTGAGCGGGAACTGTGCTTCCGCAGAGGTAGGGGGGGCCAGCAGGCCAGAGGTGGATGAACGCAATGCCCTCGTTTGGGTGTAGGGACTGATCAGAGCCTGAAGGTACAGAGGTGCCGTTCCCCTCACAGCTCCGTAGGCATGCACCATGGTCTTGTAGCAGATGCGAGCTTCAACTGGAAGCCAGTGGAGTGTGCAGAGGAGCGGGGTGACGTGAGAGAACTTGGGAAGGTTGAACACCAGACGGGCTGCGGCATTTCTGGATGAGTTGTAGGGGTTTAATGGCACAGGCAGGGAGCCCAGCCAACAGCGAGTGTTGCAGTAATCCAGACGGGAGATGACAAGTGCCTGGATTAGGACCTGTGCCGCTTCCTGTGTAAGGCAGGGTCGTACTCTCCGAATGTTGTAGAGCATGAACCTGCAGGATCGGGTCACCGCCTTGATGTTAGCGGAGAACGACAGGGTGTTGTCCAGGGTCACGCCAAGGCTCTTCGCACTCTGAGAGGAGGACACAACGGAGATGTCAACCGTGATGGCGACGATCATGGAGCGGACAGGTCCTCCCCGGGAGGAAGAGCAGCTCCGTCTTGCCGAGGTTCAGCTTGAGGTGGTGATCGTCATTCACACTGATAGTTGCCAGACAGCAGAGATGCGTGTTATCAGAGGGGAACCAGACAGGACAGACACACACACACACAACACACACACACAACCCACCACCACACACACACACACCCACACACACCACACACACACACACACACACACACACACACACAACACACACACACACACACACACACACACACAACACACCACACACATCATCACACCACATCACAAACCACACACACACACAAAAACACCAAACCCCCCCACCACCCACCACACAAACACACCACAAAACTGACTTGGCGCTATATCCACAAGCGAAAATTCACTAACTGAAAGATACTAAACACTGGGTGTGTGGCTACCTCACCTGGGCCCCCCACTCCCAGCGTGGTAGTGTGGTGTGGGGCGGCTGGAGTCCCGCCTGGCGTCGGGCCGTCGTGTCGGTGTGTGGTGCTGTGGGTGTGCCTGTTCGCAGAGCGCGTCTGGGGTTGCTAAGCTCCTCTCTCGCGGTGCGTCCTCTCTCCCTGCTGGTGTCGTGTCGCTGCTGCTCGGTGTGCCGCTGATCGTGTGTCGTCTCTTGCGCGGGCCCCGGGTGTGTCCGTTGCGGGGCTGCTCTCCGCGCGTGCCTGTGGTGTGTCTCGTGGGAGCGTCGTGCGCCATCGACCCCCTCCTACCCATGTGATCTCTGTGCTCCAGTGGTTGTGTGTGCTGTGGTGTGATGTGTGTGATGATGTGGTCACCCATGTGGTGTTGCGCCGTACTGTGGTGTGCCTACTGATGTCCCGGGTGATAGTGCTGACTGTCGTGCCCTACCGCTCGCACACCCCTCGCTGACCTCGATGATGCGGGTTCCGTGTAATGCTGTGTGATCGTGTGTGTGATGTGCCTGTGGGTGGGCGTCGGTGGTGGGTGTCGTCGTGGGTGCTGTGCTGTGCCCTCGTGTGTGTGAACCCCCCCCCCCTGTGTGGACTCTCCCCCCCCCCGCCACGTGTTGTAGGTGACTGCGTGCCGCCCGCGTGTGCGTCCTAGCTTGGTGTGTGGCTCCCTTTTCGCTGTGTGTGTGCTGGGCGTCCCCTGCCTGTTCCTGTCGTGTTCGTGGGGCCGGGCGTCGTGCTCCCTGTGTCGTGTGTGTGTGTGCGCAGTGTGGCCCCCCCCGGATTGTGCCCCTGCGGCTCGGTGTGTGTGTGGCTCGTGCCCCTTCGCCTGGTCGTGTGTAGTGGCCTCGTGTGTGTGGTTTCTGTGCGAGTAGTGTTGTGGTGTCGCGCTGTGCTGGTGCTGCCCTGTGTCGGTGTGTGTTGTGGTGTAGTTGGCTGCCCACCCATGTGCTGTTATGTCCGTGTGTGGCTGTGTGGCTGTGTGTGGTGTGGGTGTGTGTGTGTTGTGTGTAGTGTGTGCCTAGTGTGCCTGTGTGTGTCGTCGGGGTGTGTGTCGGGTGCCATGTGCCTGAGGGTGTTGACCCCCCTAGTGGCGTCGTGTGTGTGCGTGGGTATGTAGTGTAGCTGATGCTAGTGTGTGTCGCTGCTGTATCTGTGTGGTGTGCGTATATGTGGTCGTTGTGTCGTGTAGATGGTGCCCTCCCCCCTCGTGTGTGTATCACTGTCACCGTCGGTGTTGTGTGTATATGTGTCGCTGTCGTGTGTGCTGTGCCTCGGTGGGGGTGTGTGGGGCCCCCGGCTCCTGGGTGGGCCCTGTGCGCGGTGTGTGTTGTTGGTGTGTGACTGTGTGGTGTGTGTGCTGTATCTGTGTGTGTGTGTAGGATAAGGATTTCTCGATTTCTCTGCTACCTGAACCGGCACTCTCCCCAAGCCGTCCGCGCTAGGACGGGGAGGGAAAGGATGTTATGGAAGCTCTCGTTTTGTTTCAACATAGTGTTCATTTGTAAATGTAAGCACTGATCTTACCACAACCTTATCATTTATATTATAATGAATGTCTACAACAGAGGACCCTCATATGCCAGGTGACGTTCTGAAGGGCCAGCTAACTGTCTGTCGCGTGTCCGTCTCCAGCTGTTTGACACAACGCGTCACAATGTGAACCCCACCTTTAAAACCTACAAAATCACTCCCTCAACTATCACTCCCCTCGACCTACCCCCAGACATACCCCCAGACCTACCCCCAGACCTACCCCCAGACTACCCAACAGACCTACCCCCCAGACCTACCAACAGACCATACCCAGGACCTACCCACCGAACCCTACCCCCAAGCACATAACCCTAGACCCCACACCTATACTACTACTACTACAACCCTACTACAACGGAACAATTTGACCAATCTACCATTGGCAACAAACTAACAAAGAAGACCTACCACCCAAACAACCATCGCCTAAAAACCACTGTTTCCAAAACAACCCGTCCCGGACACACCAACCAACTACTAAGCCACCAACAAAACTCACTACCTATGAACCTCTCATACTGCTACAAGCGAAGACCTACAAATACAAAAGTGTCCAACGCCCTAGGAGCTAGGGTGGAGCAGTGTTAGTACACAGATACACATCAAACTGTGGGACTTGGATAGCCATGGGTGGAGAGTGTTTAGTAATAAGATAACACTGGGATAGCGGTGTTGGAGCGTGTTAGTAACAGCTCACAATGTGGACGGACGGAAGGGTTCGGAGGAGCGTTAGTAACAGATCCACAATGTGGACGAGAGGGTTGCGAGAGTTTCGTTTAGTAACACCGCTCCACCTGTGGATCTAGCAGGGGTGGAGAGTGTTAGTAACAGATCACAATGTGGATAGCCCAGGGTTGGAGAGTTGTTAGTAAAGATCACACTGTGGAGAGCAGGGTTGGAGAGTAGTTAGTATAACAGCATCACACTGGGAGAGCAGGGTTTGGAGAGTGTTAGTAACACATCCACACGTAGAGAGTAGGGGTTGGGAGTGTTCAGTAAAGCATCCACCACGTGAGAAGAGAGGGTTGGAGAGGTTAGTAACAGTATAAAATACCAATGTCTAGAGAGCAGGGTTGGAGAGTTGTTAGTAGCTTAACAGATCAACTGTGTGAGAGCAGGGTTGGAGAGTGTTCAGTAAAAAAACATCCCACACAATCTGGAGCAGAGCAGGCTTGGAGAGTCCGGTAGTAACACATCACATTGTAGAGATCAGGGTTGGAGAGTGTTAGTAACAGATCACAATGTGGAGCGCAGGTTTGGAGCCAGTGTTATAACAGATCACATGCTCGGCGCGCAGGGTTGGCGAGTGTTGTAGTATCAAAGATCCCCCAAAAAATCCCCACCCCCAAATTGTTAGGGAGCAGGGTTGGAGGTGTTATAAACAGATTAAATCTGTAGATGAGCAGGGTTGGAGAGTGTTCAGTAGCAGAATCACATGTGGGAGAGAGCAGGGTTGGCAGAGTGTTTAGTACCAGATCACTACTGTGGGCAGAGCAGGGTTGGCGACGGTTAGTTAACAGTACACAATGTAGAGAGCCAGGGGGTGGAGGCAGTGTTAGTAACAGATAACACTGGGGCGAGCACGGGTTGGAGGGTCGTTAGAGCTAACAGATACACATCACACTGTAGGAGTAGCACAGGGTTGGAGAGTGTTAGTAACAGATACACTGTACCGAGAGCAGGGCTTGGCAGAGTGTAGTAAACCGATCACTGTAGAGCGCAGGGTTGGAGCGTGTTAGTCAAACAGAGACACATCCCACTGTAGAGAGAGGGTTGGCGAGTGTTAGTAAACAGATACACATAACACCTGCCTCCGGGAGCAAGGGTTGGAGAGTGTTAGTACAGTATACATTACATGTGGAGAGCAGGGTTGGAGAGTGTTAGTAAAAAATTTTCATCACACTTGGGAGCGGGTTTGGAGAGTGTTAGTAAAGTCAACTGAGGGGAGGGTTGGAGGTGTTAGAACAGATCACCCCGGGAAGAGGGTTGGAGAGGTTGTAACAGATCCACTGTGGAGGAAAGGGTTTGGGGAGTGTGTAACGATCCATGTGGAGAGCAGGGTTGGAGAGTGTATAACAGAAACACTGGGAGAGCAGGGTTGGAGAGTGTTTTTAACAGATTTTACACTGTGGAGAGCAGGGTTGGGAGGTGTTAGTAACAGATCAGTGAGAGCAGGGTTTTGGGGGTTTTTTAACAGAACACACAAATGTAGAGAGCAGGGGTTTGGGAGTGTTAGTAAAAAGATCACACGTGGGAGACGGGTTGGGAGGTTAGTAACAGATCAAGTGGAAAAGCAGGGGGAGAGTGTTAGAACAGATCACACTTTTGGAGGCCGGGTTTGGGGAGGAGCCCCGATACAATGTGGGAGAGGGTTGAGAGTGTTGAAAGATCAACTGTGGAGAGCGGGGTTTGGAGAGGTAGAACAGATCAACACTGTGGAGAGAGGGGTTGGAGAGGTTAGAAACGATCACACTGTGGAGAGCAGGGTTGGAGAGTGTAGTAAAGATTTCCCGTAGGAGCAGGGTTTGGAGAGGTTTGTAACGAACACATACATGAGGGAGCAGGGTTGGGGGGGGGGTTTGTAACAGAACATGTAGGGAGAGGGTTGGGAGTGTTTGTAACAGATCACATGTGGGAGGGGTTTTGGGGAGTGTTAGTAACAATCCACTGTGGAAGGGGGGGTTGGAGAGTGTTGAAAGATACACATTTTGAGAGCAGGGTTGGGAGTGTTAGAAAAGAACACATGTAGAGGCGGGGTTTGGGGAGGTAGTAACAGAACCCCTGGGAGAGCAGGGGTTTTTAGAGTGTTAGAACCCGATTTACACCTGTGAGGCAGGGTTTTGGGGAGTTTTAGAAAAAGATACACCTGTAGGAGAGGGTTGGAGAGGGTTTTGTAAGATCACATGTGCAAGAGGGTGGAATGTTGGAAAAAGATCAACGGGGAGAGCGGGTTGGGGGTTGTAACGATCACATGTGGAGGCAGGGTTTGGGGTGTTGTAACAGATCACACTGTGGAGGCGGGTTGGGGGGGAGTGGTTTAAAGATACCACTGTGGGAGCAGGGTTGGGGGGTGTTGTAAAGATCCCCCTGTGGAGAGCAGGGTTGGAAGGGGTATTACAGAACACGTGGAGGCAGGGTGGAGAGGTTTTTTAACAGGTCCAGTTAGGGCCCGGGTTTTGGGGGTGTTGGTAACAGATACCATCCACACTGTAGGAGCAGGGGTTTGGGGAGGGTTTTTAAAGTCACATGTGGAGAGCGGGTTGGAGAGTGTTTGTAAAGATACCCCACTGTAGGGACAGGGTTGGAGAGTTTAGAAAAAAGATTACATCACAGGGGAGGGTTTGGAAAATGTTAGAACAGTCACACTGTGGGGGAAAAAGGTTGGGGGGAGGTTGAACAGAATACATCACACTGTAGAGACAGGGTTTGGGGAGGGTTTTGGTAAAGACACACTGTTTGGGGCAGGGTTTGGGGAGTTTTTAAAGAACACAAAGATAAAGTTTGGAGAGCAGGGTTGGGAGGTTTGTAAAGAACACTGTGGGGAGAGGGTTTGGGGGTGTTGGTAACGGCCAGAGAGAGCAGGGTTTTGGGGGGTTTGTAACAGACACTTTGGGAGCAGGGTTTGGAGGGGTAGTAACTACACTGTGGAGAGCAGGGTTGGAAGGTAGTAACCGCCCTGAGGGAGGGTTGGAGAGGTTGTAACAGATCACACTGGGGGCAGGGTGGGAGGGTTAGTAACAGAACAAGTGGGGGCAGGGGGTTTGGGAGGTTAGAAAGATTCACTGTAGAGAGCAGGGTTGGAGATGTTAGTAACAGATCACTGTGGAGAGCAGGGTTGGGTGTTAGAACAGTACACTAACTGTAGAGGCGGGTTTGGGGGTTTTTTTTGGTAAAAAGATCACATGGGAGGCAAAGGGGGAGAGTGTTAGAACAGACACACGGGAGAGCAGGGGTTTTGGGGAAATGTTAGTAACAGATTTTAGTGGAGAGAGGGGTTTTGGGGGTGTTGGAAATTTTTCCACTTAAGACAGGGGGAGAGTTTAGTAAAAAAACACGGGAACAGGGTTGGGGGGAGTGTTAGTAACAGATACACTGTAGAGAGCAGGGTTGGAGGGGGTTAGTAACAGATCCACTGTGGAGAGGGCAGGGTTGGGGTGTTTTAGTAACAGATACACGTGGAGAGCGGGGGGTTGGAGAGTGTTAGAACGTACCCAAATGTGGAGCAGGGTTGGAGAGTGTTAGACCAAACAATGGGAGAGCGGGTTGGAGGTGTTATAACAGATCACATCACCTGTGAGAGCAGGGTTTGGAGGTGTTGGTAACAGAACATTGGGGGGCAGGGTTTGGGAGTGTAGAACGTACAGTGGAAGCAGGGTTTGGGGGTGTTTTGAAAAAGAACAGGGAGAGCAGGGTTGGAGGTGTTGAAACAGTAAATCCACTGTAGAGAGAGGGTTGGAGGTGTTGGGGAACAATCAAACTGTGGAGGCAGGGTTGGAGAGTGGTACCCCGATACACTCACATGTAGAGAGCAGGGTTGGAGGGGGGTTGGAACAGATCACAGTGGAGGAGGGGGGGGGGTGTTAGTAACAGATTTAACTGGGGAGCAGGGGTTTTGGGGAGTGTTAGTAAAAAGAAATCATCACATGGGGGCCGGGTTTGGGGAGTGTTAGTAAAAGATCACGGGGGAGCAGGGTTGGGGGTGGGAACAGATACAATCCCATGTGGAGAGCAGGGTTGGGAGTGTTAGTAAACAGAACCCACACATGGGGAGCGGGTTTTGGGAGTGTTTGAAAAAGATCCATGTGGAGAGCAGTGGGAGAGGTTAGAACAGATATAATCACAGTAGAAGCCCGGGTTGGAGAGTGTAGAACAGAAATCTCACACTGTGGGAGAGGGTTGGGAGTGTTAGTAACAGATAACATCACTGTAGAGGAGGGGAGGAGAGGGGTTATAACAGTACCGTGGGGGAGAGGGGGTTGAGGTGTGTAACAGAAACATCACACGTAGGGGCGGGTTGGGGAGGGGTTAGTAAAACCCAAAAAGTGGGAGCAGGGTTGGAGAGGGTTTGTAACAGTAACATCACACTGTAGAGAGCGGGTTGGAGGGGGTTAGTAACAGATACACTGGGTAGCGGGTTGGAGGTGTTGTAACAGTACCATCACCCTGTAGGGAGCAGGGTTGGAAAGGTTAAAACAGTTACAACATTTTGAGAGAGGGTTGGAGGGGTGTTAGGAAAAACACATGTGGGAGCAGGGTTTTAGGTGGTAGTAAAGACACCTGTGGAGAGCCGGGTTGGAGAGGGTAGTAACAGATACATGGGAGAGAGGGTGGAGAGGTTTTAAAAGAACAATCACATGTAGGGGCGGTTGGGAGATGTTGTAACGAATTTCGTCACAGTAGAGAGCGGGTTGGAGGAGTGTTTTTAGAACAGGGGTTTATTTTTTAAACAAAAACATGTGGAGAGCAGGGTTTTGGGGAGGTTGTAACAAAACACAGTGGAGAGAGGGTTGGAGAGTGTTTGAAAGATCACACGTGGAAGCAGGTTTGGGGAGTTTGTAAAAAGATACCATACACTTGGAGAGAGGGTTGGGGGGTGTTAGGAAAATCACATGTGGAGGAGGGTTGGAGAGGTTAGTAACAGAAATCATCAAAGTGGAGGCAGGGTTGGGAGGGGTTTTTGTAAAAGATACACTGTGGAGAGCAGGGTTGGAGAGTGTTAGTAACAGATACACATCACACTGTGGAGAGCAGGGTTGGAGAGTGTTAGTAACAGATCACACTGTGGAGAGCAGGGTTGGAGAGTGTTAGTAACAGATACACATCACACTGTAGGGAGCAGGGTTGGAGAGTGTTGGTAACAGATACACATCACACTGTAGAGAGCAGGGTTGGAGAGTGTTAGTAACAGATACACATCACACTGTGGAGAGCAGGGTTGGAGAGTGTTAGTAACAGATCACACTGTGGAGAGCAGGGTTGGAGAGTGTTAGTAACAGATACACATCACACTGTGGAGAGCAGGGTTGGAGAGTGTTAGTAACAGATCACACTGTGGAGAGCAGGGTTGGAGAGTGTTAGTAACAGATACACGCACACACACACACACAGTACACACACTTACCCTTGTGTTCTGTGCTGTGATAGGTTCTGCTGAAAGGAGAGAGGAGGCGTGGCCACAGAGGAGAGATCAGATTGGACGACCTCAGGCTGAGGCGAGGAGCCTGCAAAGAGGAGAGACTCGAACACACACACACACACCTAAATACACACACATACCCCTAAATACTGTGGGTTTTCACCCAGTAGATAAGGGAGTTTATTAAAATTGGATTTGTTTTCAAATTCTTTGTGGATCTGTGTAATCTGAGAGAAATATGTGTCTCTAATATGGTCATACATTTGGCAGGAGGTTAGGAAGTGCAGCTCAGTTTCCACCTCATTTTGTGGGCAGTGTGCACATAGCCTGTCTTCTCTTGAGAGCCATGTCTGCCTACAGCGGCCTCTTTCAATAGCAAGGTTATGCTCACTGAGTCTGTACATAGTCAAAGCTTTCCTTAAGTTTGGGTCAGTCACAGTGGTCAGGTATTCTGCCACTGTGTACTCTCTGTTTAGGGCCAAATAGCATTCTAGTTTGCTCTGTTTTTTTGTTGATTCTTTCCAATGTGTCAAGTAATTCTCTTTTTGTTTTCTCAAGATTTGGTTGGGACTAATTGTGTTGCTCTGTGGGGTCTGTTTGTGTTTGTGAACAGAGCCCCAGGACCAGCTTACTTAGGTGACTCTTCTCCAGGTTCATCTCTCTGTAGGTGATGGCTTTGTTATGGAAGGTTTGGGAATCGCTTCCTTTTAAGTGGTTATAGAATTTAACGGCTCTTTTTCTGGATTTGGATAATTAGTGGGTATCGGCCTAATTCAGCTCAACATGCATTATTTGTTTTATGTTGTACACAGAGGATATTTTAGCAGAATTTAGTAATTTGACTGACGTTTTACAGTTAGAACCCAGTGTTAGGATCTCATTTCTGGTACAATAATCCAGACGGACTCCAAGAAAACTCAAGCTAGATTTATTCACCACACAGGTCACAGGTCACATACAGGTCACAGGTCACATACAGGTCACAGGTCACATACAGGTCACAGGTCACATACAGGTCACAGGTCACATACAGGTCACAGGTCACATACAGGTCATGATCAGGAGGAACTATCAGTCTCTGTTGATGGGCAGGAACTGAGTCTGATCCTCATGTTGGTGTTATCGTGTCCCAGCTTGTGTCCGGAACCTTCTCAACCCCTCCGTGCCTTTCCCAGGTCTTGAGTTATGGCGAGGACACATTCCTACAGTCTACTGCTATCCACTAGATAATTACACTTCTCATAAACAAAGAGCCTAAACCTAACACTCATTTTAATTTCCAAGAATATATAAAAACAGTATATTTATATTAAGAATAAAAGGATATAAAACAGTAAAGATATAGACAGTGTTATGGAACAGTTATAGAACCGTTATAGAACCGTTATAGAACCGTTATAGAACCGTTATAGAACCATTATAGAACCGTTATAGAACCGTTATAGAACCATTATAGAACCATTATAGAACCATTATAGAACCGTTATAGAACCGTCATAGAACCATTATAGAACCATTATAGAACCATTATAGAACCGTTATAGAACCATTATAGAACCGTTATAGAACCATTGTAGAACCATTATAGAACCGTTATAGAACCATTATAGAACCATTATAGAACCATTATAGAACCGTTATAGAACTGTTATAGAACCGTTATAGAACCGTTATAGAACCATTGTAGAACCGTTATAGAACCGTTATAGAACCGTTATAGAACCATTATAGAACCATTATAGAACCGTTATAGAACCGTTATAGAACCATTATAGAACCGTTATAGAACCGTTATAGAACCGTTATAGAACCATTATAGAACCGTTATAGAACCGTTATAGAACCATTGTAGAACCATTATAGAACCGTTATAGAACCATTATAGAACCATTATAGAACCATTATAGAACCGTTATAGAACCATTATAGAACCATTATAGAACCATTATAGAACCGTTATAGAACCATTATAGAACCATTATAGAACCATTATAGAACCGTTATAGAACCATTATAGAACCATTATAGAACCATTATAGAACCATTATAGAACTGTTATAGAACCGTTATAGAACCATTATAGAACCATTGTAGAACCATTATAGAACCGTTATAGAACCGTTATAGAACCATTATAGAACCATTATAGAACCGTTATAGAACCGTTATAGAACCATTATAGAACCGTTATAGAACCGTTATAGAACCGTTATAGAACCGTTATAGAACCATTATAGAACCGTTATAGAACCGTTATAGAACCGTTATAGAACCGTTATAGAGCCGTTATAGAACCGTTATAGAACCGTTATAGAACCGTTATAGAACCGTTATAGAACCGTTATAGAGCCGTTATAGAACCGTTATAGAACCGTTATAGAACCGTTATAGAACCGTTATAGAGCCGTTATATAACCATTATAGAACCGTTATAGAACCGTTATAGAACCATAAGTACAATTAAATCCTTATGGAGTCATTCTTGTCCTCGGGAGACAGGCCCCCCCTTTCCCTTTGCCCAAATACACATAGATGATTCCATTTAACCCATAACATGATCATTACTACCGCTAGGCTACTCATACAATTATAAACAGATTAAAAACGGGCTCAGGTCAGACAGTCTCCAACACCAGCTAGCACATAACGTTCTGAGAACCATATGTGTCTTAGAGTTTGTTGAGAGCGTGGTTTGTCCTTATGGTTATTTTCTGCATACAACCTTCCCATAACGTTTGCTACAGGTTTCCTCAATGTTCTAGTTAAAGTATTGTTCAGAGAATGTTAAAGGGAATGCACAGTGAAAACTGCATTTATATTTAATTCAATTAACATTTTGAACTAAAGTCTGAAACATCTTGAGCCAAAGATAAATACAAATTATAAATCCAATCACGTGACTTGAGTCTGAATCACTCGGTTTTGTTTTGCCTCAGGTGAGGTGACGTCAGCTCACCTACTCATTTTTAATACGCCCAGTGATATGCTTTGGATATACTTAATTCCCTGCCCTAATTTGAATGTGTACAGCGCAAAACCTGTCATTCCCTGCCATATCTTCAGATTCAGCAAGCGACAGCTCAGGTAGCTAGCTAGTTACCATTAAGCAAGAATGGCTGGCAATTTACTTCCCCAAAAAAGGAAAATTTAAGGGAGAAGTGGGTAAATTTTGTTTCCCAAGCTCAGGATGACCCCATTTTGTGAAGAAGAGAATGCTGCTGCTGCAAAAAAGGATTTATTCCATCCTAGGTAGCTAGCTAGCTATATAGTAAACAAAGGGGTTAATGCTAACCCACTGCATAAGCTTGTTACGTTGAAGCTGTGTGTGTGTGGTGTGTGTGTGTGTGTGTGTGTGTGTGTGTGTGTGTGTGTGTGTGTGTGTGTGTGTGTGTGTGTGAGAGAGGAGTAGCTAGCGTACTATTCCAGGTTTGTTGTACTGAAGCCTGATGCAGTTCCAACACCTACAGTCCGAACAGCAAGCGTGGATCACCATGTACCGGTAAGTAACTAGCTAACATAGAAGAGCAGGGATTATCTAGCTAGCGTGGGACCCCGTATTATCGGCACATTCAACAGCGTTTAAGAAATACATTACCTTCAACAGTGTTATCTTGTGATCAAGCCATCAATGTTATTTGATTATTGGCGTCGTAAAAAATGTTAGCTAACGGGTTAGCAATTAGCAAGTTTGACATTTCAGTGGAAATACTACTATTATCAGCCTTTTGATAAGCGGTTTAGCAAAAAAATACGTCCCGTATTATCGGCATACGGCCCCCAGTTATTGGCCACCTTACTATTTTGTTCCATTACAAGATATATCAGTTTAATTTTGTTCAAAAAAAGAGACCCCAACCGCGTACCCCAAGTGTTTACTAGATAGTTGACTAGTTGGCTAGCCTTCTGGTAAAAAATAATGACTTGCCTGTCAACTTTACATTGCGTAGCCCGGTGCGCCCTCCTGTGGACGATTTAAAAAATGGTTCTTCTTCACCAACATATTCAGTGTTATAACCAAATAATGTCTCATCATTTGTTTTACAGATTCATCTTATGTTTTGAGAAAGTAGATAACAGTTGAATACTAAAAATATGAGTATTAATAATTTACATCAAATAAAACTTTAATTTCATTTATGTGCATTGACATAAACAATGAAAACACTGTTGGAGTTTGTTGCAGAGATGCACTTGGAAACTAAAGGAAGAAATACACAAGAGTGGTTCCATAAATATATATATTATATTTTAGACATTTATTTTTGTACAAATAAAGAATTTAATATGAACACAAACAAAACAAACAATTAAATCTCGACCTCCATCCATATATTGTCACAAAAATCCCAATAATATTCCAGCTCCACCGCTACCTCTGGATCCCACTGCACACACCTGCAGTGGAACCAGTGCTGGCAGAAGTCACAGCACAACCACGGCACCTCGGATCTACACTCCTGAGAGGAGCTTGCAGGCGGATCACGCTCCCCGCAGCGAGCACAGCAGGTGGTGTCTTCTTTTATAAAAAATTAAATAATAATACAAATTGATTAATATGGTTTTGCGAAATGTGAGAGAGAAAAACAGATGATGAAGTACCTGAGAGCGGTGCCAAGGGTGGCGTGACCGACGTGACCGGTGGAGCTTTTCTCTTCCTTTTCTGTGCTGCAGTTTGAGAAAAAGTAATGTTAGACAGAGCATGTTTCATGAAAACCCTTTTCAACTTTTCTACGTCAATACCTCTGGCGGAAGCTGCAGAGGTTTTGGAGGAGGTGGAGATGACTTGGTGCTATGGACTGTAGATATGTAAAGAGATATATATTTTTTTTACACTCTTTTATAAAACAGATAACAAACAGTAATATGTTCGTAATTTAACATGTGTTTACCTGTGGAGGTGGCAGTATTCAAATTGCAGGGGGCCAGGGACACCAGACGAGGCTGCTATGGGGGTGTGACCAGGGGAGACGGAGGAGGCAGTTGGTCCAGAGGAGGCCGTGTTGGTGGTGACAGACAGGGGGGGTGGTGTGCATCGTGGTGGCGGTGGACAAAACCGCCGACGATGGCTTGGAGGAGCCGGTGTTTGTAACGGTGGGGTTGAGGGGCCGACGACGGTGTGGCCGGGAGAGTAGGCACATGGCCTTCTTCTGCAGCTGGGGACTCCGGCGGCTCCTACAGGTGTTGCACACTGGGAGGCACTGGCAGTGGTGATGCAGCTGTCAGGAGTGGTTCCAGCGGGGGTTTTAGCAGAGGCGATGGCGTCGATGGTCTCATCCATGGCAGCCCTCTCCTGTGCCCTCTGTGTTCTGAGGGCTGCCCGACGCTCTTTCTCCTCTGCCCCGGCCCTCTCCTTCTCACCCCTCTCCTGCCACTGGCGCGTGTATTCCTCCCCGGTGAGGCACGTGGCGACCACAGGGAGTCTTCTGTATCGGTCCAGCCGATACTTCAGGACAGTAAGGATGTGCCCCAGGTCCTTCGCTATCAGCCCCCCCTCTATTAGGGGGTGCTCTTCTAGAGCTAGGCCTGGGACTGGAGCAGGGGCTGAAACCCAGACTCATCGCAGTTATAGATTTGTCTGGGTTTCCCTCTCAACCCACTCTCCTCCAAGTGCTTCTCATAAGAAGCGAAGAAGGTGTCCATCGTCGGACGTGTGGCACACTCAGCTCTCCCCCTGTCCAGGGTGTCCGGCCTCCTCACGCGCAGGTTCTCGTGGCTCCTCCTGAACATTTCCCACCACCGCTTCCCCAGTGGCGGGATTGTTTCCCCTGGGTGCCGAAACCTACAATAGAATAGAATATATAAGTGTCCATCCAGGATGAAAATGTTTGTTTTGGCATCACCATACACATCCACATTTACATCACACACACTGAGAACAGTCAGTCCACCAATCTACATACATAAATACATAGAACACCAAATACCTGCGTATTTTGTCGGCGTATTTCATCAGCCTCTGTCTGGTGAAGGGGAACCCATGGCCGCTCAGCCTGTCCGCCAGGGTCTGCCGAGGTACACCATGCACCTTGGTAGATAAGAAAATAAAACTGTTACTAGCAGATAAAGTATGCAGCGTGTTCCACAAAATGTGTACATATATAACTTTTTTTGAAAATGCTCAAAACCTAACTTAACTTACGTAAATTGCACTGAAAATCGGTGGTCAGCTATAAGGGTGTATTTAGTCGCTAAACTTACCATTATTTTCCAGTCCACTTAAATGTTGAGGTCGAGGTGATTTAGTCCTCCAACCGCTAGAGAGTGTCCGATGTTAGGGGGTGTCCGATGTTGGGGGGTGTCCGATGTTAGGGGGTGTCCGAAGTTAGGGGGTGTCCGATGTTAGGGGGTGTCCGATGTTAGGGGGTGTCCCGAAGTTAGGGGTGTCCGATGTTAGGGGGTGTCCGAAGTTAGGGGGTGTCCGATGTTGGGGGGTGTCCGAAGTTAGGGGGAAAATTAGCTAACTAACGTTAGTAAAACATTTTGTCAATGTTGAGCTCTGATATTAACCACCGTATCCTTGTTTTCACTGAGCTAACATTAGCTTATCTATCTAACTAGCTAGCTGTTAGCCAAAACCACCGGATCCTTGTTTTCACTGAGCTAACATTAGCTTATCTATCTAGCTAGCTAGCTGTTAGCCAAAACCACTGTATCCATGTTTTCACTGAGCTAACATTAGCTTATCTATCTATCTAGCTAGCTAGCTGTTAGCCAAAACCACCGTATCCTTGTTTTCACTGAGCTAACATTAGCTTATCTATCTAGCTAGCTAGCTAGCTGTTAGCCAAAACCACCATATCCTTGTTTTCACTGAGCTAACATTAGCTTACCTATCTAGCTAGCTAGCTGTTAGCCAAAACCACCGTATCCTTGTTTTCACTGAGCTAACATTAGCTTATCTATCTAGCTAGCTAGCTGTTAGCCAAAACCACCGTATCCTTGTTTTCACTGAGCTAACATTAGCTTATCTATCTAGCTAGCTAGCTGTTAGCCAAAACCACTATATCCTTGTTTTCACTTTTACAATCAGATTTTTATGCATTTGTATTGGTGCATAAAATATCGAAATCCAATTATAAAGCATCTTCTTTTTTTAATCATAGGGCTATTAGCTGATGATAGAGATACACTATATGACCAAAAGTATGTGGACACCTGCTCGTCCAACATCTCATACCAAAATAATGGGCATTAATATGGAGTTGGTCCCCCCCCTTTGCTGCTATAACAGCCTCCACTCTTCTGGGAAGGCTTTCCACTAGATGTTGGAACATTGCTGCGGGGACTTGCTTCCATTCAGCCACAAGAGCATTAGTGAGGTTGGGCAGTGATGTTGGGCGATTAGGCCTGGCTCGCAGTCGGTGCTCCAATTCATACCAAAGGTGTTCGATGGGGTTGAGGTCAGGGCTCTGTGCAGGCCAGTCAAGTTCTTCCACACAGATCTCGACAACTAATTTCTGTATGGACCTCGCTTTGTGCACGGGGGCATTGTCATGCTGAAACAGGAAAGGGCCTTCCCAAACTGTTGTCACAAAGGTGGAAGCACAGAATGGTCTAGAATGTCATTTTATCCTGTAGCATTAAGACTTCCCTTCACTGGAACTATGGGGCCTAGCCCGAACAATGAAAAACAGCCCCAGACCATTATTCCTCCTCCACCAAACTTTACAGTAGGCACTATGCATTAGGGCAGGTAGCGTTCTCCTGGCATCCGCCAAACCCAGATTCGTCCATCAGACTGCCAGATGGTGAAGCGTGATTCATCACTCCAGACAACGCGTTTCCACTGGTCCAGAGTCCAATGGCGGTGAGCTTTACACCACTCCAGCCAATGCTTGGCATCACGCGTGGTGATCTTAGGCTTGTGTGCGGCTGCTCGGCCATGGAAACCCATTTCATGAAGCTCCCGACAAACAGTTATTGTGCTTACGTTGCTTCCAGAGGCAGTTTGGAACTCGGTAGTGAGTGTTGCAACCGAGGACAGACGATTTTTACACCCTACTTGCTTCAGCACTCGGCGGTCCCGTTCTGTGAGTTTGTGTGGCCTACCACTTCGCGGCTGACAGGATTTGACTGGAAACACAAGTACACAACACAGTCAGACAACAGAGCTATGAATGAATGACTTGGTCCAATCAGGGAGGGAAATACAGTGAGGGAAAAAAGTATTTGATCCCCTCCTGATTTTGTACGTTTGCCCACTGACAAAGACATGATCAGTCTATAATTTTAATGGTAGGTTTATTTGAACAGTGAGAGACAGAATAACAACAAAAAAATCCAGAAAAACGCATTTGAAAAAAGTTATAAATGTATTTGCATTTTAATGAGGGAAATAAGTATTTGACCCCCTCTCAATCAGAAAGATTTCTGGCTCCCAGGTGTCTTTTATACAGGTAATCTCAGCTTGTTACCTGTATAAAAGACACCTGTCCACAGAAGCAATCAATCAATCAGATTCCAAACTCTCCACCATGGCCAAGACCAAAGAGCTCTCCAAGGATGTCAGGGACAAGATTGTAGACCTACACAAGGCTGGAATGGGCTACAAGACAATCGCCAAACAGTTGACATGCGTTTTTCTGGATTTTGTTGTTGTTATTCTGTCTCTCACTGTTCAAATAAACCTACCATTAAAATTATAGACTGATCATGTCTTTGTCAGTGGGCAAACGTACAAAATCAGGAGGGGATCAAATACTTTTTTCCCTCACTGTATTTCCCTCCCTGATTGGACCAAGTCATTCATTCATAGCTCTGTTGTCTGACTGTGTTGTGTACTTGTGTTTCCAGTCAAATCCTGTCCTGCCCTCAGCGGAAGAGCTCTTCTCCAACCACCTCCATCCATGATGAACCTGTCCTGCCCACAGCGGAAGAGCTCTTCTCCAACCACCTCCATCCATGATGAACCTGTCGGCCCACAGCGGAAGAGCTCTTCTCCAACCACCTCCATCCATGATGAACCTGTCCTGCCCACAGCGGAAGAGCTCATCTCCAACCACCTCCATCCATGATGAACCTGTCCTGCCCACAGCGGAAGAGCTCTTCTCCAACCACCTCCATCCATGATGAACCTGTCCTGCCCACAGCGGAAGAGCTCTTCTCCAACCCCCTCCATCCATGATGAGCCTGTCCTGCACCGCTACTTCCTGGATGGACTGACCTTGTCCCATCACCCTTTTTGACCTCAGGTGTGACCCCTTCCCTCTCAACTCTGACCCTGTCTTGCACTACTAGATTCCACTGAGACCTTTTCCTCTTCATGATCATGAAGGGGTGTCAATTTGAACTGTCTCTCCATGATCTCTCTCCCAGCACTCGGACGGGTCAAACCCCAAAGGACATCCTGGACCCTGCAGCAGCTTCCATGGTCAACTTGGACAGCCTGATCCCTCAACATCTGTCAATACAGTACCACCTGCTAAAGCCTGATCCCTCAACATCTGTCAATACAGTACCACCTGCTAAACCTGATCCCTCAACATCTGTCAATACAGTACCACCTGCTAAAGCCTGATCCCTCAACATCTGTCAATACAGACCACCTGCTAAAGCCTGATCCCTCAACATCTGTCAATACAGTACCACCTGCTAAAGCCTGATCCCTCAACATCTGTCAATACAGACCACCTGCTAAAGCCTGATCCCTCAACATCTGTCAATACAGACCACTTGCTAAAGCCTGATCCCTCAACATCTGTCAATACAGTACCACCTGCTAAAGCCTGATCCCTCAACATCTGTCAATACAGACCACCTGCTAAAGCCTGATCCCTCAACATCTGTCAATACAGTACCACCTGCTAAAGCCTGATCCCTCAACATCTGTCAATACAGACCACCTGCTAAAGCCTGATCCCTCAACATCTGTCAATACAGACCACCTGCTAAAGCCTGATCCCTCAACATCTGTCAATACAGTACCACCTGCTAAAGCCTGATCCCTCAACATCTGTCAATACAGTACCACCTGCTAAAGCCTGATCCCTCAACATCTGTCAATACAGTACCACCTGCTAAAGCCTGAATCCCTCAACATCTGTCAATACAGACCACCTGCTAAAGCCTGATCCCCTCAACATCTGTCAATACCGACCACCTGCTAAAGCCTGATCCCTCACATCTGTCAATACAGACCACCTGCTAAAGCCTGATCCCTCAACATCTGTCAATACAGACCACCTGCTAAAGCAAGATCCCTCAACATCTGTCAATACAGACCACATGCTAAAGCCTGATCCCTCAACATCTGTCAATACAGACCACCTGCTAAAGCCTGATCCCTCAACATCTGTCAATACAGACCACCTGCTAAAGCCTGATCCCTCAACATCTGTCAATACAGACCACCTGCTAAAGCCTGATCCCTCAACATCTGTCAATACAGACCACCTGCTAAAGCCTGATCCCTAAACATCTGTCAATACAGACCACCTGCTAAAGCCTGATCCCTCAACATCTGTCAATACAGACCACCTGCTAAAGACTAATTCCCCAACATCTGTCAATACAGACCACCTGCTAAAGCCTGATCCCTCAACATCTGTCAATACAGACCACCTGCTAAAGCCTGATCCCTCAACATCTGTCAATACAGACCACCTGCTAAAGCCTGATCCCTCAACATCTGTCAATACAGACCACCTGCTAAAGCCTGATCCCTCAACATCTGTCAATACAGACCACCTGCTAAAGACTAATTCCCCAACATCTGTCAATACAGACCACCTGCTAAAGACTAATTCCCTCAACATCTGTCAATACAGACCACCTGCTAAAGACTAATTCCCCAACATCTGTCAATACAGACCACCTGCTAAAGACTAATTCCCTCAACATCTGTCAATACAGACCACCTGCTAAAGACTAATTCCCCAACATCTGTCAATACAGTACCACCTGCTAAAGACTAATTCCCTCAACATCTGTCAATACAGACCACCTGCTAAAGACTAATTTCCCAACATCTGTCAATACAGACCACCTGCTAAAGACTAATTCCCCAACATCTGTCAATAAAGACCACCTGCTAAAGCCTGATCCCTCAACATCTGTCAATACAGTACCACCTGCTAAAGCCTGATCCCCCAACATTTAAAATATATACGCTACTTTATCATTTTATCTATAAAACTAGCTACCTTAATTTTGCCACTTTAATCATGTATTTTGGGATTCCTCCTCTGTAAACGTCATTTGCCTGATGATGCGGGAGTTCCACCTCTCCTCTCCTCCCCTCCTCTCCCCGGTTACCTTTCACCTTTTTCAAAAGGAGGCGAGGAGAGGACAGTGGAGAGGACGCGAGGAGTCGAGCAAAACTATTTTGAGAATCTCCCCATATTCCCTACCTACATAGTGCTTTTGACCAGGGCACATGGAGACACCAATGACTACATTCTACCACATGGAGGCACCAATTACCACATTATACCACATGGAGGCAGTGTTGTTCATGTGGTCATGACCTTGACCAGAGAACAAGAGGGCAATGCAACATGTTGGAGTCTCTCACTCTCTCGCTGTCTCTGTCTCTGTCTCTCTCTGTCTCTGTCTCTGTCTCTGTCTCTGTCTCTGTCCTCTCTCTCTGCTCTCCTTCTCTCCCCTCTCCCTCCTCTCTCTCCTCTCTCTCTCTCTCCCCTCTCTCCCTCTCTTTCCCTCTCCCTCTCTCCTCTCTCTGTCTCTGTCCCTCTCTCTCTCTTCTCCCTCTCTCTCTCTGTCTCTCCCTCTCTCTCTCTGTCTCCCTCTCTCTCCCCATCTCCTCTCTCTCTCTCCCCTCCTCTCTCTCTCTCTCCTCTCCCTCTCCTCCTCTCCTCTCTCACACACACACACTTTATTCTTTGTCTCTTCAAGGTGAGGACCCTGTGTCCACCCCATATCCCCCCGTACTGTTTCCTCTCCATCCACCTCTCTCAATTCAAAGGGCTTTATTAGCATGGGAAACATATTTTTTACGTTGCCAAAGCAAGTGAAATAGACAACAAACAAAAGGGAAATAAACGTTCAGATATTAACAGTAAACATGTTGTAAAAGAATATAGACATTTTAAATGTTATATTATTGTACGGTGTTGTAACAATATGCAAATAGTTGAAGTATGAAAGGGAAAATAAATAAACAGATAAATATAGGTTGTATTTACAATGTTGTTTGTGCTGCACTGGTTGCCCTTTTCTCATGGCAACGGGCCACAAATCTTGCTGCTGTGATTGAACACTGTTGTATTTCGCCTAACAGGTATGGAAGTATATCGATGTTTGATTTGCTTTTCAAATTCTTTGTGGGTCTGTGTAATCTGAGGGAAATATGTGTCTCTAATATGGTCATACATTTGGCAGGAGGTTAGGAAGTGCAGCTCAGTTTCCACCTCATTTTGGTGGCAGTGTGCACATAGCCTGTCTTCTCTTGAGAGCCAGGTCTGCCTACGGCGGCCCTTTCTCAATAGCAAGGCTATGCTCACTGAGTCTGTACATAGTCAAAGCTTTCCTTAAGTTTGGGTCAGTCACAGTGGTCAGGTATTCTGCAACTGTGTACTCTCTGTTTTTGTTAATTCTTTCCAATGTGTCAATTATTTATATTTTTGTTTAGGGGACTCTTCTCCAGGTTAATCTCTCTGTAGGTGATGGCTTTGTTATGGAAGGTTTGGGAATCGCTTCCTTTTAGGTGGTTGTAGAATTTAAACGGCTCTTTTCTGGATTTTGATAATTAGCGGTATTGGCCTAATTCTGCTCTGCATGCATTATTTGGGGTTTTGCGTTGTACACAAAGTATATTTTTGCAGAATTCTGCATGCAGAGTCTCAATTTGGTGTTTGTCCCTTTTTGTAAATTCTTGGTTGGGAAGTGGACCCCAGACCTCAGAACCATAAAGGGCAATGTTTCTGTACTGATTCAGTATTTTTAGCCAATCT
>LR778291.1:28415477-28420477 GCA_902810595.1 Coregonus sp. 'balchen'
TTATTCTATAACCGCAAATTATAAACCACACTCGTGATGCATTAAAGGGATTAGCTGAGCAGACAGCGGCAACTAGCTTAATGACATGGCAGAATAGAATAGCTTTAGATATGCTTTTGGCTGAGCGGGGTGGAGTTTGTGTTCTGTGTGGATATATGTGCTGTATTTTCATCCTCAAACAATATAGCACCGGACGGGTCCGTGACAAAAGAGCTTCAGGGGAGTAACTACGCTGACGAACGAACTGGCTGAGAACTCTGGTATTGATAGCTCCATAAACGGTTGGTTTGATAGCATATTTGGTAAATGGAAAACTATTGTTGTAACTATTCTGGGTGAAGTTATAGCTTCTATGGGTATACTTGTTCTTTGTGGATGTTGTCTTATTTCCTGTGTCTGAGGTTTGGTGAGAAAGGAGATGGGGAAGGTGGTTTCCCAACAGATGGTGAGATACGGCCCAATCCTGGACTCCAACCTAGGAATGGAGGATATGACATACCAGGCTTGGTGGAGTGACACTAGAGGGTGTCTAAAGGGGGCCAAAATTTACTTCCCTGTTGGTGTTTTATGTTTTAATAATCTTATGTTTTGTGTTCTATTAATCCTGTGTTGTATGCTTTATTAATCAAGTTAACCATGTGAATGTTTGTTTTTCCTTATGTGATGGTTTGAAGTTCTTTGGTGACTGGTAACAATTTGCAAGTTGGGTGTAGATGAACTGAGGGTTTGAATTTTTTAGTATCATTATGGCCTATTAATAAAAGTGTGATTATTTTTGTTTGTATTGTATCATAATGAATGACACCCTATGTTGTCTTATTTTTTTAATCACACCCTAGGGGGTGTGAAAAGAGGGATTGTGAGAGATGTATTATTTTTATAATTGATGGGATGACTAACTTAGAAAGAATGCATTCTTGACTGGGCTAATGTAGGTTGTGACACCTGAAAAGCTGTGATTGATGTGAAGAGCTGTTTTAGGGGGTAAAGTGAGATAAGGATTGTGTCTCCAAATGCTAGACTATACTGGTTCTTTGTGATCTGTGAACCTTCCTTGGACGAAGGAATGATGTCTAAGGGAGCTGGCTCTTCTCAATATGACAGGTTGTTATGATATGGACATATGGCTGGCAACAGGGGTGCATCAACGGATTGGCTGAGTAAGTCTAAACCACGCTCAAGTCTTTACTCTAATTGGCCAGCAGAGAGGTGGGAAACTCTCTCTGTCAGAGTATTTGAGCAAGATCCTAGAACAATGGATTAGTTCTCTGGGGTGCCCTGCGAGGTATTTCAGAGAGCCCGTATATACGAAACATCATATTTACCATTGAAGGTTTTTGCATTAATTAAAATAACTAGTATATCTTAGAAGTCGTGTTGACCTCTTTTGTTCCTAATGCCAGATTTGAATTGACGCAACTTTGACAATAAATAAATATATGGACAAGCAATGTCAGAGCGGCATGGACTAAGATACAGTAGAATATAATAGAATACAGTATACAGTAATCCCTCGTTTATCGCGGGGGTTACGTTCCGAAAATGACCCGCGATAAGTGAAATCCGCGAAATAGAAAACTTTTTTTTTTTACAATTAGCAACTATTACATGTATACAAATACAGTGACTCACGTGTAGGCCGTTTCACTGCTCTTCAGACTGGGCCGCTGCATCCTGACTGCGCTCTGCAGTGTTCTCTTCTTCTGAAGCCCGCAGTGCAGGTGTGTTTGTTCGGGAGAAGAACATAGTGATAGGCAGCTGTTGTCGCTCTTTTTTCTTCTTTGCAAAAAGATCCTTGTACACCGACATGCCACCATCGATTACGTTGGAGAACTGTAATGAACGGCTCATCAAAGGGTCCCATTCCTCAGCTACTCGCTTAAGTTCAGTGGCCATTCGCACCATGGTTGCTAAGCGACCAAGCGTTAGTCCTTCCTCCTCATTGACTGCTGCTGTCGTCCTTATGTTTTTTTCCTCCTTCTTTATGTAACGAACGGAAGATTCATTGATTCCGTAATGGCGAGCAACGGCTGCATAGCTTTTACCTTCCCTTAGCATGTCCAGAAGTTTAACTTTATCTGAGATAGGTAGCATCTTCCGCCGTTTGGGCCCATCCGCAGGTGCTTTTGTCAGTCCAGGCCGTTTCGTCGACATTATGGGTTTAGGAGATGTTCGAAATTACAAGATAATTTGGCCAACTTAATGTAAATTTGCCAAGCTGTTTTATGTACGTACACATAACTGCACGAGACGACAAAATGATAGCACAATTCGTAGCATGTTTTGATACAAGAAGCGGGAGTGAGTTTTTAGCGAATCAGAATGCAGAGCACAATGCACCAAAAAAAAAAATATGCATTATGAAAATCCGCGAAATAGCGAATCCGCGATAAGTGAACCGCGAAGTGGCGAGGGATCACTGTATATATATATATATATATATATATATATATACAGTGGGGAGAACAAGTATTTGATACACTGCCGATTTTGCAGGTTTTTCTACTTACAAAGCATGTAGAGGTCTGCAATTTTTATCAGAGGTACACTTCAACGGTGAGAGACGGAATCTAAAACAAAAATTCAGAAAAACACATGGTATGATTATTAAGTAATTAATTTGCATTTTATTGCATGACATAAGTATTTGATCACCTACCAACCAGTAAGAATTCCGGCTCTCACAGACCTGTTAGTTTTTCTTTAAGAAGCCCTCCTGTTCTCCACTCATTACCTGTATTAACTGCACCTGTTTGAACTCGTTACCTGTATAAAAGACATCTGTCCACACACTCAATCAAACAGACTCCAACCTCTCCACAATGGCCAAGACCAGAGAGCTGTGTAAGGACATCAGGGATACAATTGTAGACCTGCACAAGGCTGGGATGGGCTACAGGACAATAGGCAAGCAGCTTGGTGAGAAGGCAACAACTGTTGGCGCAATTATTAGAAAATGGAAGAAGTTCAAGATGACGGTCAATGACCTCGGTCTGGGGCTCCATGCAAGATCTCACCTCGTGGGGCATCAATGATCATGAGGAAGGTGAGGGATCAGCCCAGAACTACACGGCAGGACCTGGTCAATGACCTGAAGAGAGCTGGGACCACAGTCTCAAAGAAAACCATTAGTAACACACTACGCCGTCATGGATTAAAATCCTGCAGCGCACGCAAGGTCCCCCTGCTCAAGCCAGCGCATGTCCAGGCCCGTCTGAAGTTTGCCAATGACCATCTGGATGATCCAGAGGAGGAATGGGAGAAGGTCATGTGGTCTGATGAGACAAAAAGAGAGCTTTTTGGTCTAAACTCCACTCGCCATGTTTGGAGGAAAAAGAAGAATGAGTACAACCCCAAGAACACCATCCCAACCGTGAAGCATGGATGTGGAAACATCATTCTTTGGGGATGCTTTTCTGCAAAGGGGACAGGACGACTGCACCGTATTGAGGGGAGGATGGATGGGGCCATGTATCGCGAGATCTTGGCCAACAACCTCCTTCCCTCAGTAAGAGCATTGAAGATGGGTCGTGGCTGGGTCTTCCAGCATGACAACGACTCGAAACACACAGCCAGGGCAACTAAGGAGTGGCTCCGTAAGAAGCATCTCAAGGTCCTGGAGTGGCCTAGCCAGTCTCCAGACCTGAACTCAATAGAAAATCTTTGGAGGGAGCTGAAAGTCCGTATTTCCCAGCGACAGCCCCAAAACCTGAAGGATCTGGAGAAGGTCTTTATGGAGGAGTGGGCCAAAATCCCTGCTGCAGTGTGTGCAAACCTGGTCAAGACCTACAGGAAACGTATGATCTCTGTAATTGCAAACAAAGGTTTCTGTACCAAATATTAAGTTCTGCTTTTCTGATGTATCAAATACTTATGTCATGCAATAAAATGCAAATTAATTACTTAAAAATCATACAATGTGATTTTCTGGATTTTTGTTTTAGATTCCGTCTCTCACAGTTGAAGTGTTCCTATGATAAAAATGACAGACCTCTACATGCTTTCTAAGTAGGAAAACCTGCAAAATCGGCAGTGTATCAAATACTTGTTCTCCCCACTGTATATATATATATATATAGATATATATGAGATGAGTAATTCAGATATGTAAACATTATTAAGGTGACTAGAGTTCCATTTCTTAAAGTGGCCAGTGATTTCAATAGGCAGCAGCAGCCTCTAATGTGCTAGTGATGGCTATTTAACAGTCTGATGGCCTTGAGATAGAAGCTGTTGTTCAGTCTCTCGGTCCCAGCTTTGATGCACCTGTACTGACCTCGCCTTCTGGATGGTAGCGGGGTGAACAGGCAGTTGATCGGGTGGTGACACTGAACCCAATATAAATTAACTCTACTACTACAGTGCCTTCAGAAAGTATTCAAACCACTTGACTTCCGCATTTTGTTGTTACAGCCTGAATTTAAAATAGATTAAATGTAGATTTTGTGTCACTGGCCTACATCCAATACCCCATAATCTCAAAGTGGAATTATGATTTTAGAATTATGATTATTATTATTTTATTTTTTTTACAAATTAATAAAAAATGAAAAGCTGAAATGTCTTGAGTCAATTAGTATTCAACCCCCTTTGTTATGGCAAACCTAAATAAGTTCAGGGGTAAACGTTTGCTTAACAAGTCACATAATAGGTTGCATGGACTCACTCTGTATGCAATAATAGTGTTTAACATGATTTTTGAATGACTACCTCATCTCTGTACCCCACACATACAATTATCTGTAAGGTCCCTCAGTCGAGCAGTGAATTTCAAGCACAGATTCAACCACAAAGACCAGGGAGGTTTTCCAATGCCTCACAAAGAAGAAGGGCACCTATTGGTAGATGGGTAAAAATAAAAAAGCAGACATTGACTATCCCTTTGAGCATGGTGAAGTTATTAATTACACTTTGGATGGTGTATCAATACACCCAGTCACTACAAAGTTATAGGCGTCCTTTCTAACTCAGTTGCCGGAGAGGAAGGAAATCGCTCAGGG
>LR778291.1:28425477-28502977 GCA_902810595.1 Coregonus sp. 'balchen'
CACGAGGGGGGAGAGAGAACAGTCGCAAGTAGAGATGAGAGGGGAGGAGGAGAGAGAGAGGGAGGGGGAGGGAGGAGAGAGAGAGAGAGGGGAGGGGAGGGGGGAGAGAGAGAGAGGAGAGAGAGGGGAGGGGGAGAGAGAGAGAGAGGGGAGGGGGAGGGGGGAGGGGGGAGAGAGAGAGAGAGAGGGGAGGGGGGAGAGAGAGAGAGCTTCTTCAACTTGTTCAATGGTCACACCCTTTATGTACAACTCTAGTTGAGGTTTAGGTCTAAGAGAATGCTTTTAGTTTTAGACTGAACACAAATAAACGCAACATGCAACAATTTCAAAGATTTTACTGAGTTACAGTTCATATAAGGAAATCAGTCAATTGAAATAAATTCATTAGATCTATGGATTTCACATGACTGGGAATACAGATGTGCATCTGTTGGTCACTGATACCTTTTTTTTTAAATGTAGGGACGTTGTTCAGAAAACCAGTCAGTATCTGGTGTGACCACCATTTGCCTCATGCAGCCCTTCCCTAATTGGAGTAAACTAATGGACAACAACACTTAGGCTTCTATCTTATACATACTATATACATTTTACAGACACAGCATATTTTACAATAGTTATTTTGTTATTTTTAGTCCCAACCTTCAACTCCATTCAACACCTCCCGTCTATCTCTTAACACCATCCATATTGGATTTCTATCTGACATATATTTTTCTACTGTGCTGTGATGTTCTGAACCTAATCTATTCTCATTGTTTCTACAGATTGTAAATTAAAAAATTTTGCTAAGAGTATTATTATTTTATTGATCGATTGAGTATGACTTTTCAAACCACCCAGCAGTGCTATTTGCAGATTTAGTTATAATTCTTCAGCCATTCCTGAACCTGCGACCAAAAACAAGCTACATATGGACAGTACCAAAACAAATGATTTAATGATTCTTCGCAGCAAAATCTGCAGAGCTGGGATGGATGTAACCCCCCCCCCCCCCATACAATGCATTCGGAAAGTATTCATACCCCTTGACTTTGTCCACATCTTGTTACGTTACAGTTTTATTCTAAAATGGTTTAAAAAAAATACAAATCCCCTCATGAATCTACACACAATACTCCATAATGACAAAGCAAAAACAGGTTTTTCTAATTTACAGAAGTATTCAGACCATTTACTCAGTACTTTGTTGAAGCACCTTTGGCAGCGATTACAGCCTTGAGTCTTCTTGGGTATGACGCTACAAGCTTGGCACACCTGTATTTGGGGAGTTTCTCCCATTCTTTTCCGCAGATCCTCTCAAGCTCTGTCAGGTTGGATGGGGAGTGATGCTGCACATCTATTTTCAGGTCTCTCCAGAGATGTTCGATCGGGTTCAAGTCCGGGCTCTGGCTGGGCCACTCAAGGACATTCAGAGACTTGTCCCGAAGCCAGTCCTGCATTGTCTTTGCTGTGTGCTTCGGGTCGTTGTCCTGTTGGAAGGTGAACCTTCACCCCAGTCTGAGGTCCTGAGCGCTCTGGAGCAGGTTTTCATCAAGGATCTCTGTACTTTGCTCCGTTCATCTTTCCCTCGATCCTGACTAGTCTCCCAGTCCCTGCCGCTGAAAAACATCCCCACAGCATGATGCTGCCACCACCATGCTTCACCGTAGGGATGGTGCCAGGTTTCTTCCAGATGTGACCCTTGGTATTCAGGCCAAAGAGTTCAATCTTGGTTTCATCAGACCAAAGACATTTTTTGGAACCCTTCCCCAGATCTGTGCCTCAACACAATCCTGTCTCGGAGCTCTATGGACAATTCCTTCGACCTAATGGCTTGGTTTTTGCTCTGAAATGCACTGTCAACTGTGGGACCTTATATAGACAGGTGTGTGCCTTTCCAAATCATGTCTAATCAATTGAATTTACCACAGGTGGACTCCAATCAAGTTGTAGAAACATCTCAAGGATTATCAATGGAAACAGGATGCACCTGAGCTCAATTTCGAGTCTCATAGCAAAGAGTCTGAATACTTATGTAAATAAGGTATTTCTGTTTATTATTTTTAATAAAGTTGCAAAATTAAAAACCTGTTTTTTCTTTGTCATTATGGGGTATTGTGTGTAGATTGATGAGGAAAATGTTTAATTTAATCAATTTTAGAATAAGGCTGTAACGTAACAAAATGTCAAGGGGTCTGAATACTTTCTGAATGCACTGTGTGTAACATTCTATTGGTTGCAATCATTTTGTATAATAATTTAAATTGAACAATTCTAAGTTTTGAATCCGGTGTCGTTTTGTGTATCAGTTCATAAACCATGTGCCATGGAATCAGTAAATCGAAAATCTCTTCCCAACTGTTTCTATTTGTACAGTTTAAGTCGGAAGTTTATATACACCTTAGCCAAATACATTTAAACTCAGTTTTTCACAATTCCTTACATTTAATCCTAGTAAAAATTCCCTGTCTTAGGTTAGTTAGGATCACCACAGTGCCTTAGACCTCCCGAGTGGCGCAGTGGTCTAAGAGATCCTGGTGCCATTAGAGATCCTGGTTCGAATCCAGGCTCTGTCATAGCCGGCTGTGACCGGGAGACCCATGGGGCGGCGCGCAATTGGCCCAGCGTCGTCCAAGGTAGGGGAGGGAATGGCCGGCAGGGATGTAGCTCAGTTGATAGAGCATGGCGTTTGCAACGCCAGGGTTGTGGGTTCGATTCCCACAGGGGGTAGGAATAAAAATAATTATGTATGCATTCACTAACTGTAAGTCGCTCTGGATAAGAGCGTCTGCTAAATGACTAAAATGTAAATGTAAATTTTAAGAATGTGAAATGTCAGAATAATTGTAGAGAGAATGATTTATTTCAGCTTTTCTTTCTTTCATCACATTCCCAGTGGGTCAGAAGTTTACATACACTCAATTAGTATTCGGTAGCATTGCCTTTAAAATTGTTTACCTTGGGTCAAACGTTTCGGGTAGCCTTCCACAAGCTTCCCACAATAAGTTGGGTGAATTTTGGCCCATTCCTCCTGACAGAGCTGGTGTAACTGAGTCAGGTTTGTAGGCCTCCTTGCTCGCACACACTTTTTCAGTTCTGCCCACACATTTTCTATAGGATTGAGGTCAGGGCTTTGTGATGGCCACTCCAATACCTTGACTTTGTTGTCCTTAAGCCATTTTGACAACTTTTGTTGGTTATTTTTATTCATCACAGTTTTCTTTAACCATTTTGGTCTTTAATGCCGACAGACAAGTTCCTTACTTTTTCCCCCTTCCACTTTCCTCTTCCATTTTTGCGGTAATGCTGCAATTAGTTGGTTGTAATTTTGGGTAGAGCAGACATTTCCATATATTTCTGTTAGCTGCCTGTGCGACATAACTCCAAGAGTCCTATTTATGAAATAATTTACAAAAATTATACAGTTTAAGATTTTTTTCCAGAAATATTGTTTTTTAAAATCAATTAGTATATTTGAGTTTAGCCATAATATTTGTTGTAATATTTGTTCTGTCTTTTCAGGTGGATTAAACTGTAAATGCAACCAAATTTCTATGGCTTGTTTTAAAAATAGCGATATTTTTTAGATTATTTCATTTTCAAATAACCAAGGTTGTATTCTGAATAAAGGGAAAAAGGCCATTCTTGAACATGGGGTGAGACATTCTTACTAATCTCCTAGAGAACCAGTTTGGATTTAAGTATAGTTTTTTGTATGACTGAAGCCTTTAGTGAGAGGTCTAATGCTTACATTTTTCATCATTTCTGCCCTGGGAATTCATATTCATTATATAAATTGGCCCGTTTCATTTTGTCTGGCTTGCCGTTCCAAATAAAATGGAATATTATATCGAGAGGACTTCCAGTTTTTTTTGTCATCTTACTGCAAGTCTCTTCACCTCTCCCTGGGATAACTGCAAAATTGTTCTTCAGGCCCTCTCTGGTCTGATCGTCCATTCTTTTGTTAGTTGAGTCCATCGGTATTTGGACAGAGCTCTTGAAGCAACTGCTTGTAGAACCCTTTTTGTTCATTTAAAAGATCCTCCAGTTGTGATAGAGAAACCCTGTCCTCTCCATTAGTCCCAGCTTTAGCTTTGGGTGCCATGGAAGCAACGTAGGCCAACGCCTGTACGCCATGGAGCTTTGGGTGCCATGGTAGCAACGTAGGCCAACGCCTGTACGCCATGGAGCTTTGGGTGCCATGGTAGCATCGTAGGCCAACGCCTGTACGCCATGGAGCTTTGGGTGCCATGGTAGCATCGTAGGCCAACGCCTGTACGCCATGGAGCTTTGGGTGCCATGGTAGCAACGTAGTCCAACGCCTGTACGCCATGGAGCTTTGGGTGCCATGGTAGCAACGTAGGCCAACGCCTGTACGCCATAGAGCTTTGGGTTGCCATGGTAGCAACGTAGGCCAACGCCTGTACGCCATGGAGCTTTGGGTGCATGGTAGCAACGTAGGCCAACGCCTGTACGCCATGGAGCTTTGGGTGCCATGGTAGCAACGTAGGCCAACGCCTGTACGCCATGGAGCTTTGGGTGCCATGGTAGCAACGTAGGCCAACGCCTGTACGCCATGGAGCTTTGGGTGCCATGGTAGCAACGTAGGCCAACGCCTGTACGCCATGGAGCTTTGGGTGCCATGGTAGCAACGTAGGCCAACGCCTGTACGCCATGGAGCTTTGGGTGCCATGGTAGCAACGCAGGCCAACGCCTGTACGCCATGGAGCTTTGGGTGCCATGGTAGCAACGTAGGCCAACGCCTGTACGCCATGGAGCTTTGGGTGCCATGGTAGCAACGTAGGCCAACGCCTGTACGCCATGCGGTTCGAGACAGGGCAGGGTGCAGGGCAGATTTAAAACAGCCACAAGCCCAGGACAATCCGGACAAGTTTTTTTTGAGATCGGAGACTAAATCCCCATCTCATTGCCTGCTCGCGACGCTCATTCATTGTGAGCGGGTCAGAGACGAAGCCAGTGAGATGATGACGTTGTTTTATCATCACCCAGAATGTGTAGATTCTCCAGCAGGAGCCATGACTACCAGTATGCGATTGCGCTTGCCTTTAACCAAACGCCAAAGTGTCAAATCGTTACAGCGCTGAAGTTCACAAGCAATGTTACTCAAGTCAAACTGTTGGCTAGAAATGTCAACTCTGTATGCCCCGCGTGAATGTCTGACTGAAAACTTTTACGAGGCTGGTTTGGGCCACAGCTCGTTTATAGCCACGTTAACAATTTAATCATCACATCATAGTTTTTGCGAGACAGCGTGGTGGTTAGGAGAATCCTCACGACCAAGTGAAGAATCCACATTGTTTAGTGCGCACACCACTACATTGGCAAGTCAAAAAATGACGGTTGAATGTGAGTGGCTCAGCCAAGTAAGGATTTTGTTGAATGTGAGTGGCTCAGCCAGGTAAGAATTTTGTTTAATGTGAGTGGCTCAGCCAGGTAAGGATTTTGTTTAATGTGAGTGGCTCAGCCAGGTAAGGATTTTGTTGAATGTGAGAGGCTCAGCCAGGTAAGGATGTTGTTGAATGTGAGAGGCTCAGCCATGTTAGCATTTTGAAAGTCGTGTAGTGTCCACAGGGCATAACCGCATCGTGAGATCCAAATTAAACATGTAGGTAACAAAACCTTTTCAATAGAACACTTTTTCAGAGACAAAGTGTGTGTGTGTTACCTGTGGCAGGTGGTAGGGTGTGTTACCTGGGGCAGGTGGTAGGGTGTGTTACCTGTGGCAGGTGGTAGGGTGTGTTACCTGGGGCAGGTGGTAGGGTGTGTTACCTGGGGCAGGTGGTAGGGTGTGTTACCTGGGGCAGGTGGTAGGGTGTGTTACCTGGGGCAGGTGGTAGTGTGGTTTTACTGGGGCAGGTGGTGGTGTGTTACCCTGGGTCATGTGGTGTAGGGTGTGTTTACCTGGGCAGGTGGTAGGGTGTTTTACACCGGTGGCAGGTGTAGGGTGTGTTTTACCTGGGCGGTGGTAGGGTGTTTTTTAAGTTGGGGGGCAGGTGTAGGGTGTGTTACCCTGGGGCAGGTTGGTAGGGTGTGTTACTGGGGCATGGGGCAGGTGGTAGGGTGTGTTAACGGGGCAGGTGGTAGGGTATTGTTTAGTGGGGCAGGTGTGGTAGGGTGATGTTGTTACCTGGGCATGGTGGTAGGGTGGTTACCTGGGGAAGGTGGTAGGGTGGTGGTGTTACCTGAGGGCAGGTGGTAGGGTTGTTGTTAAGTGGGGGCAGGTGGTTAGGGTGTTGTTACCGGGGCAGTGGTAGGTTGTTTACCTGGGGCAGAGGTGGTAGGGGGGACCTGGGGCAGGTGGTAGGGTTGTGTACCTGGGGCAGGTGGTATTAGGGTGTGTTTACCTGTGGCAAGGTGGGTAGGGTGTGGGTGTGTACTGGGGAAGGTGGTTAGGGGTCGTTACCTGGGGCAGGTGGTATGTGTGTTACCTGGGGCAGGTTGAGGGGTTTGTGTTACTGGGGAAGTGGTAGGGTTCGGTCGTTAACTGTGGCAGGTGGTAGGGGGTGTGTTACTGGGGCAGGTGACGGGGTAGGGTGGGTTACCTGGGGGCAGGTGGTAGGGTGTGTACCTGGGGCAGGTGGGGAGGGTGGTACCTGGGGCAGTGGTAGGGTGTGTTACCTGGGGCAGGTGGTAGGTTGTGTTAACTGGGCAGGTGTTTAGGGTGGTGTTGACCTGGGGCAGGTGGTAGGTGTTCTGTGTTACTGGGGGCAGGTGGTTAGGGTGTGTGTTACCTGGGGCAGGTGGTAGGGTGTGATTACCTGGGGCAGGTGGTAGGGTGTGTACCTGGGGCAGGTGGTTGGGGGTGTAAATGGGGGAAAAGGGTGGGTAGGGGTTGTGAAAGGTGGAAGGTGGTAGGGGTCTGTGTTTACCTGGGAAGGTGGTAGGGGTGTGTGTGTGTTAAATTGGGGAAGGGGGTGTAGGGTTGTGTTACCGTGGCAGGTGGTAGGGTGTGGACATGGGGAAACACCCCCCCCCACGGTGGTTAGGGGTTGTGTTACTGGGGGCAGGTGGTAGGGTGGTTTGTTAACGGGGGACGGTTGGTTAGGCGTTGTGTACTGTGGCAGGTGGTAGGTGTGTTTACTGGGGCAGTGGTAGGGTGTGTTACCTGGGGCAGGTGGTTCCAGAAGGGTAGGGTGTGTTACATGGGGTAGGTGGTAGGGTGGGTACCTGGGGCAGGTGGTAGGGTGGGTACCTGGGGCAGGTGTAGGTGTGTTACCTGGGGAAGGTGGTTAGGGCGTTAGTGTGTTACTGGGGAAAGGTGGTAGGGTGTGTTACATGGGGCAGGTGGTAGGGTGTGTTGTGTGGTGGTACCTGGGGGCAGGGGTAGGGTGTGTTACCTGGGGCAGGTTGGTAGGGTTGTGTTTACCTGGGGCAGTGGTAGGGTGGTTACTGGGGCAAGGTGGGTAGGGTGTGTACCTGGTGCAGGAGTGGTAGGGTTGTGTTACCTGGGGCAGGTGCGGTAGGGTGTGTGGTGTTAACTGGGGCAGGTGGAGGGTTGTGTTACCTGGGGCAGGTGGTAGGGTGTGTTACCTGGGGCAGGGGGTAGGGTGTGTTACCTGGGGCAGGAGGTAGGGTGTGTTACCTGGGGCAGGTGGTAGGGTTGTGTTACGGGGCAGGGTGTTGTTACGGTGGCAGGTGGGAGGTGTTGTTACCTGGGGCAGGGTGTGTTACCTGGGGCAGGTGGTAGGGTGTGTTACGGGCAGGTGGTGGTGGTAGGGTGTGTGTACCTGGGGCAGGGTGTGGTTGTGTGTTACCTGGGGCAGGTGGTAGGGTGTGTTACCTGGGGCAGGTGGTAGGGTGTGTTACCTGGGGCAGGTGGTAGGGTGTGTTACCTGGGGCAGGTGGTAGGGTGTGTTACCTGGGGCAGGTGGTAGGGTGTGTGACCTGGGGCAGGTGGTAGGGTGTGTTACCTGGGGCAGGTGGTTTAGGGATGTGTGAACTGTGGCAGGAGGTAGGGTGTGTTACCTGGGGCAGGTTTGTAGGGTGTGTACCTGGGGCACGGGGTCGGTTAGGGTGTGTTACCTGGGGCAGGTGGTAGGGTTGTGTACCTGGGGCAGGTGGTAGGGGGGTACCTGGGCGCAACGGTGGTAGGGGTGTTACCTGGGGCAGGTGGTAGGGTGGTGTTACCGGGGCAGGTGGTAGGGTGTTGTGTTTACCTGGGGCAGGTGGGTAGGGTTGTGTACTGTGGCAGGTTAGGGGGGTGTACCTTGGGGCAGGTGGTTAGGGTGTGTTACCTGGGGCAGGTGGTAGGGTGTGTTGTTTACCTGGGGGAAGGTGGTTTGTTTAGGTGTGTTACCTGGGGCAGGTGGTTTAGGGTGGGTGTTACCTGGGGCAGGGGTAGGGTGTGTTACAGGGGGCAGGTCGGTAGGGTTGTGATGTGTTACCTGGGCAAGTGGTGTAGGAGTGTGTGACCTGGGGCAGGTGGTAGGGTGTTGTACCTGGGCAGGGGTGGTTTAGGGTGTGTTACCTGCGGGCAGGAGGTGGTAGGGTGTGTACATGGGGCAGGTTGGTTAGGTAGGGTGTGTTAACCTGGGGGAAGGTGGTGGGTGTGTTACCTGGGGCAGGTGCGTAGGGGGGGGGAAAGGGGGAAGGTGGTAGGGGGGCCGATGTAAAGGGGGAAGGGGGGCGTGAGGGGAGGGGTGTCTGGGTGGGGGTGAAAGGTGGAAGGGGAGTGGGGGTGTTAAAGGGGGGAGCGGGGGGTGAACAGGGGAAGGGGGGTAGGGGGGGTTAATCTGTGGGGAGGGTTGTCTGGGTGTGTACCGGGGGCATGGTGTAGGGTGTGTTACCGGGGGAAGGTGGGGTAGGGTGGGTTTACCTGGGGAAAAGGTGGTAGGGTGTGATACAGGGGGCAGGTGTAGGGGTGGTTTACCTGGGGGCGGCTGGGGAGGCGTTGTGTTACTGGGGCAGGGTCGGAGGGTGTGTTACCTGGGGGCAGGTGGTAGGGTGTGTACATGGGGCAGGTGGGTAGGGGTGTGTTACCTTGGAGGTGTAGGGCTAGGGTTTGTGGTACCTGGTGCAGGTGGGGTAGGGTGTGTTACCCTGGGGGCAGGGGGAGGGCGCTTGTGTTACATGGGGCAGGGGTAGGGTGTGGTTGTGTTAAATGGGAAGGTGGTACGGGATTGTGTTTGTGTTTACTGGGGAGGTGGTAGGGTTGTGTTACTGGGGGCAGTGGGGGGGTAGGGTGTGTTAACCTGGGGCAGGTGGTCGGGGTGTGTTACCGGGGCAGGTGCGTAGGGTTGCTGTTACCCTGATGCAGGTGGTAGGGTTGTTACCTGGGGGCAGGTGGTAGGGTGTGTTACCTGTGGTAGTGTGGTTACCTGGGGGCCAGTGGTAGGGTGTGTTACATGGGGCAGGTGGGTGGTAGGGTGTGTTACCTGGGGCAGGTGGTAGGGTGTGATACCTGTGGCAGGTGGTAGGGTGTGTTACCTGTGGCAGGTGGTAGGGTGGGTACCTGGTGAAGGGTGGTAGGGTTGGTTACCTGTGGCAGGTGGTAGGTTGTGTTACCTGTGGTAGTGTTGTGTTACCTGGTGCAGGTGGTAGGGTTGTGTTCACCTGGGGGCAGGTGTAGGGTGTGTTTACCTGTGCAGGTGGTAGGGTTGAGCCGAGGGGGGGGTGGGAAATGGTGGAAGGAAGGGGCTAAGGAGGTGAGGTCGGACAGGAGGGAGGGTGAGGGGGGAAAGGGGGAAGGGTGGGAGGTGTGATGGAGGGTGGGTGAAAGGGGGACGGGGGGAGGGTTTAGGGGGGGGACAAGGGGGAAGGGGTTAGGGTGTTGTGTGGCGACATGGAAGGGCGTAGGGATGGGGGAATGGCGGAAGGGGTGGCATAGTGGGGGGGAAATGTGGCAGGGGGGAGGGTGTTGGACCGGGGAAGGGTTGGCGGGTGTGTTGAAAGGGGGAAGGGTGGTGGAGTGCGGTGGGGCAAATGCTGGACGGGAGGTAGGTGTGTTAACTGGGGGCAGGTGTAGGGTGTGTTACACGGGGCAGGTGGTAGGGGGTGGAATGGGGAAGGTGTGTGGAGGGTGGGTTACCTGGGGAAGGTGGTAGGGTGTGTAACTGGGGCAAGTGTAGGGTTTAGGGTTTGGTTACCTGGGGGCAGGTGGTAGGGTGGGGTACCTGTGGCAGGTGGTAGGGTGTGTTTACCTGGGGCAGGTGGTTAGGGTGGTTACCTGGGGCCAGGTGTAGGGGTTGTGTTACCTGGGGAAGGGGGTAGGGGTGTGTACCTGGGGAGGTGGTAGGGGCTGTGGGTGGGGTACATGGGGAAGGGTGGGTAGGCGTGGTACATGGGGCGGTGTGATGGGTGTGGTACCTGGGGAAGGTGGTCAGGGTTGTGTGTGGGTTAAATGGGGCGGTGGTACTAGGGTGTGTTAACCATGGTGGCAGGTGGAGTAGGGTGTTTGGGTACCTGGGGCAGGTGGTGGTAGGGTGTGTGTGGTTACCTGGGGCAGGTGGTAGGGTTTGTGTTTACCTGGGGACAGGTTGGTAGGTGGGTTACCTGGGGCGGTTGTAGGGTGTGTACCTGGGGCAGGTGGCTAGGGTGTGTTGAAAACTGGGGCAGGTGGGTAGGGGTGGTAACCGTGGAGCAGGTGTAGGGTGTGTTACCTGGGGCAGGGGGTTAGGGTAGGAGGTGTTACATGGGGCGGGTGGTAGGGTTGTGGTTAAACCTGGGCAGGTGGTAGGGTGTGTTACTGGGGAAGGTGGGAGCGGTGCGTGGGGAAAGGGGGAAGGGAGTGTCGGGTGTGTTTAACGGTGGGAAGGAGGTAGGGTGTTTGTGGTAAAGGGCGGCAGGGGGTAGGGGGGGGGAAACTGGGGAGGCAGGGGGAGGGTTGTGTGGTAAATGGGGCAGGGGGGAGGGGGTGTGAAATGGGGCAGGGATGGTAGGGTTGGTGTTACATGGAGGGCAGGTGGTAGGGTGGGTTACTGGGAAGGTTGGTGTTAGGGGGGTAGGGTGGTGTGGTACCTGGGGCAGGGTTGTGTACCTGGCAGGGTGGGTTAGGGTTGTGTTCTGGGGCAGGTTAGTAGGGTTGTGTTACCTGGGGCAGGGGGTAGCGGGGGGTGACCTGGGGAAGGGGGTAGGGTCGGGTAAAGGTGGAAGGTGGGGAGGGGGTTGTGTGACCTGGGGAAGGTTGGTTAGGGTATGTTACCTGGGGAAGGTTGGTAGGGTTGTGTACCTGGGGCAGGTGGTAGGGTTGTGTTACCTGGGGCAGGTGGTAGGGTGTGTGACTGGGGAAGGTGGAGGGTGTGTTACTGTGGGCAGGTGGTAGGGTGTGTTACCGGGGGCAGGGGTAGGGTGTGTTACCTGGGGCAGTGTAGGGTGTGTTACCTGGGGCAGTGGTAGGGTGTGTACCTGGGGCATGGTAGGGTAGGGTGTGTTAAGGGGGCAGGTGGGTTAGGGGGTGTTAACGGGGAGCAGGTGGTAGGGTGTGTTGAATGTGGGCAGGTTGGTAGGGTGTGTTACTGGGGCAGGTGGTGGAGGGTGTGGGTACCTGGGGGCGGTACGGTAGGGGCGTTGTGTGTGTGTTAACCTGGGGCAGGTGGTTGGTAGGGTGTGTTACTGGGGCAGGTGGTTAGGGTTGGGACCTGGGGCAAGGTGGTAGGGTTGTGTAACTGGGCAGTGGTAGGTGTGTTACCCTGGGGCAGGTGGTAGGTTGTTACCTGGGCACGGACGCGCGGAGGGCGTGTGGGAAAGGGGGAACGGGGGGGGGGGGGGAAATGGGGGAAGGGGGGAGGGGGTAGGGGGTTGGTGGGTGTACAATGGGGAAGGGGGGGTAGGGGGGTGTTAAATGGGGAAGGGGGTAGGGGGGGGAGGTTTTTGGTAGGCTCGCGGTGCTTCACGGGGGCAGGTGGTAGGGGTGTTACATGGGGCAAGGGTGTAGGGGTGTGTGTGTTACCTGGGGCAGGTGGTAGGGTGGGTTACCTGGGGAAGGTGGTAGGGTGGTTACAGGGGCCAGGTCGGTAGGGTAGGGTGTGTTACCTGGGGAAGGTGGTTAGGGTGTGTTACCTGGGCAGGTGGTAGGGTGTGTTGTGTGTTACATGGGCAGGTTGGTAGGGTGGGTACCTGGGCAGGTGCAGGGGGCAGGGTGAGTTACTGGGGCAAGGTGGTAGGGGGTTTTGTGTGTTGTAACTGGGGCAGGTGGTAGGGTTTATGGTGTGCACTGGGGACAGGTGGTAGGGTATTGTGTCCTGGGGAAGGTGCCGGTTAGGGTTGGTGTTAACTGCGGGGCAGGTGGTTAGGTGTGTTACCTGGGGCAGGGGGTAGTGTGGTGTTGTGTTACCTGGGGGCAGGTGGTAGGGTGTGTTACCTGTCGGCCAGGTGTGTTACATGGGCAGGTTTGTAGGGGAGAGACCTGGGGCAGTGGTAGGTGTGTTGTTACCTGCGGGCAGGTGGTAGGGTGATGTGTGTGATGTTAACTGGGGCAGTGGTTAGGGGTGTGTTACATGGGGAGGTGGTTAGGGCTGTGTTACTGTGGGCAGGTGGTGGGTGTGTTGTCGTGTTACATGGGGCAGTGGTAGGGTGTGTTAACTGGGGAAGGTTGGTGGTATGGGTGTGTGAAATGGGGAAGGTTGGAAGGAGAAGGGTGTGTTTAACTGGGGAAGGTGGTAGGGTGTTGTTTACCTGGGCAGGTGGTGGGTGGTTAACCTGGGGAAGGATGGGGTAGGGTGTGTTACTGTGGCAGGTGTAGGGTGTGTTACCGGGGAAGGTGGAGGGGGCTGTAAAGGGGGAAGGTGGGGAGGGGGGGTGGAACGGGGAAGGTAGGTAGGGTGTGTGACAAGGGGGGAAGGGCGGGAGGGGGTTTTGGGGGAAATGGGGAAGGGGGGAGGGATCTGGTAGGGGGTGGGAAATGGGGCAGGTGGTAGGGGTTGTGTTACTGGGGGAGGGGGTAGGGGGTGTGAGACCTGGGGAAAAGGTGGTAGAGTGTGGGGAGAGCGGGGTACTGGGGCAGGTGTCGGTTAGGGTGTGTTTACCTGGGGCAGGTGGTAGGTGTTGTTACTGGGGCAGGTGGTTAGGGGTGTGTTTACTGGGGCAGGTGGTAGGGTGTGTTACCTGTGGTTAGGGTTGTGTTACCTGTGGCGGGAGTGTGTTACCTGGGCAGGTGTGGTTTTAGGGTGTGTTACCTGGGGCAGGTGGAGGGTATGTGTTACTGGGGCAGGTGGTAGGGTGTGTGACCTGGGTAGGGTGTGTTACCTGGGCCAGGTGGTAGGGTGGTTACCTGTGGCAGGCGATGTGTTACTGGGGAGGTGGTAGGGTTGTGTTACCTGGGGCAGGTGGTGGTAGGGAGGATGTGTTACCGGGGCAGGGGTGGTAGGGTGATGTGTTACATGGGGCCAGGTGGTAGGGTGTGTTACCTGGGGCAGGTGTAGGGTGTGTTTACATGTGGCAGGTGGTATGGTTGTGTTACCGTGGGGCAGCAGGTGGTAGGGTCTGTGTTAACCTGTGGCATGTGGTAGGTGGTACCTGGGGCAGGTGGTAGGGTGTGTTACCTGTGGTAGGGTGTGTTACCTGGGGCAGGTGGTAGGGTGTGTTACCTGGGGCAGGTCGGTAGGGTGTGATAACGGCTGGGAAGTGGTAGGTGTGTGTAAAGGCCTCTTTTTCTTTTTGTGTGGAAGGTGGCTAAGGGGCGTGGCTAAAGGGGAATGGTGGTAGGGGGGGGTAAATGGTGGAAGGTCGGGACCCCCCCCGGCTGATGGGGTGTTAATGTGGTAGTGTGGTGTTACCGGGGAAGGTTGTAGTGTGGTACTGGGGAAGGTTGGTGGTAGGGTGTGTTAAAGGTGGACACAGGTGGTAGGGGTGTTAATGGGGACAGGTGGGAGGGTGTGTTACATGGGGCAGGTGGTAGGGGTGTGTTACTGGGGCAGGTTGGAGGTGGTTACTGTGGCAGGTGGTAGGGTGTTGTACATGGGGCAGGTGGTAGGTTTGTGTTACCTGGGGCAGGTGGTAGGGTGTGGTACCTGGGGCCAGTGGTAGGGTGTGTTACCGGGGAGGTGGGCGCGAGGGCGCCTTGGAAGGGAAAGGGGGAAGGGTGGGAGGGGCGGGCGGAAGGGAGAAGCAGGGGGAGGGTGCGGGGGGTGGGGGGAACAGGGGGGCAAGGGGTTAGCGGATGAGGGGCGGGAACAGTCCGGGCGAAGTGGGGGACGGGGCTCTGTGGGAGGAAAGGGGGAATGGGCGTAGGGGGGACCCGGGGGGAAGGGGGAAGGGGGTCGGGGGGGAATAGGGGGAAGGGGCCGAGGGGGTTCGTTGGGGGGGAAAAGGGGGAAGGGGGGAGGGTTTCCAGTCCACTATCTTCTGGGGTAACTGCGGGAGGTGGTAGGGTGTGTTGTGTTGGTGTGTTAAATGCGCGAGGTGTAGGGGTTTGTGTTACATGGGGAAGGTGGTAGGGGCTGGGTACCCCTGGGGCAGGTGGTAGGGGGTGTTTACCTGTGGTTAGCGGTGTGTTACATGGAGGCAGGTGGTTAGGTGTGGTATTTGTGTACCTGGGGCGGTGGTAGGGTGTGTTAACCTGGGCAGGAGGTATAGGGTGTGTTACATGGGGCAGTGGTAGGGTGTGTACCATGGGGAAGGTGGTAGGGTGTGTACCTGGGGCAGGTGGTAGGGTCTGTGAATTTGTGATTACCTGTGGCAGGTGGTAGGGGTGGTACATGTGGCAGGTGAGGTGGTAGGGTGTGTTACCTGGTGCAGGTGGTAGGGTGTGTTACCTGTGGCAGGTGGTAGGGTGTGTTACCTGTGGTAGGGTGTGTTACCTGGGGCAGGTGGTAGGGTGTGTTACCTGGGGCAGGTGGTAGGGTGTGTTACCTGTGGCAGGTGGTAGGGTGTGGTACTGGGGAGGGTGGTTAGGGTGGTGTTGCTAATGGGGCAGGTCGGAGGGGTGGTACCTGGGGCAGGTGGTAGGTTGGTTACATGTGGCAGGTTGGTAGGGTGGTTACCTGGGCAGGGGGGTTAGGGCTGCTGGGTTACCGGGGCAGGGTGCAGGGGGGAGGGTTGTGTGTTAAATGGCTGGAAGGGGGGATGGGGGTCCGGGGAGGTTGGGTTACAGGGGGCAGGTCGAGTAGGGTGTGGGTAACGTGGAAGGGGGTAGGGTGGGTGTTACCTGTGGAAGGTGTAGGGTGGGTAATGGGGAAGGTGGGAGGGGGTGTTCGGCTTGTGTTCAATGGGGCAGGTGGTAGGGGTGGTGTGTACATGGGGCAGGTGGTAGGGGGTGGTTAATGGGGAGGTGGTAGGGTTTAGGGTGTGTTTAGGGCAGGTGGTAGTAGGGTTGTTACCTGGGGCAGGTTGGTGGGTGTGTTACCTGGGGCAGGTGGTAGGGTGTGTTACCTGGGGCAGGTGGTAGGGTTGTGTTACTGGGGCAGCGGCAGGGGGTAGGGGTGTGGTTAACGGGGGAAGGTGGGCTTAGGGCGGTGGGGCCATGGGGAAGGGGAGTGGGGGAGGGTGTGGGTGACCTGGGAAGGTGGTTGAGGGTGGGGGGAAAGGGGGAAGGTGGTAGGGTTCGGTGGTTACCTGTGGGAGGGGTTGGTGTGTTTAACCTGAGGCAAGGTGTAGGGGTTGTTACATGGGGCAGGTGGTAGGGTGACTTGTGTACATGTGGGCAGGAGGTAGGGGGTGTTGTTACCTGGGGCAAGTGGTAGGGTGTGTGACCGGGGTCAGGTGGATAGGGTGTGTACCTGGGGCAGGTGGTAGGGTGTGTACTGGGGCAGGTGGGAGGGGTGTTAAATGGAGGCAGGTGGTAGGCGTGTGTGTTGTGTGACCTGGGGCAGGTGTCGGGTGTGGTGGTAGGGGTGTACCTGGGGCAGGTGGTAGGGTGGTGTAGGGTGTGTTACCTGGGGGCAGGTTGTTAGGGGTTGTGTTACCTGGGGCAGGTTGAGGGTGTGTTACCTGGGGCAGGTACGGTAGGGTGGTACTGTGGACAGGTGGTAGGGTCGTGGACCTGGGGCAAGGTGGTAGGGTGTGTTACCTGGGGAAGGTGGTTGGTAGGGGTGGTACCTGGGGCCGGTGGTGGGGCTGTGTTACCGGGCAGGTGGGTAGGGGTGTGTTACCTGGGGAGGCGGGTAGGGTGTGTTCTGGGTACCTGGGCGAAAGGTGGGAGGTGGTACCGCTGGGGCAGGTGGTTGGGCTGTGTTACCTGGGGCAGGTGGTGGTAGGGTTGGTTACGGGCAGGTGGATAGGTGTGTTACTGGGGCAGGTGGTAGGGTGTGTGTGTGTTACCTGGGGCAGGTGGTTATGGGCTGTGTTGACCTGGGAAGGTGGTTAGGGTGTGTTACATGGGGAAGTTGTAGGGTTGTGTTACCTGGGGCAGGTGGTAGGGGGTGACATGGGGCAGGTGGTAGGGGTGTTACCTGTGGCAGGTGGGGTAGGCGGGTGACAATGGGGCAGGTGCGTTTGAGGGGGGTGAACTGGGGAGGTGGGTAGGGTGTGTTAAATGTGGATGTGGAAGGTTGGTAGGTGTCGGTACATGGGGAAGGTGGTAGGGCTGGGTTACCTGGGGGCAGGTTTGGTAGGGCATGTGTTACCTGGGGAGGTCGTAGGGTGTTTGTTACCTGGGGAGGTGGTTAGGGTGTGTTACTGGGCGGGTGGTAGGGTGTGTTAAATGGGGGGCCAGGTGGTTTAGGTTGTGTTCTGTGGCAGGAGTAGCGTAGTGTGTGTACTGGGGCACAGGTGGTAGGTTGGTTACCTGGGGCAGAGGTGTTAGGGTAGGGTCTTGTGGTACCGGGGAAGGTGGTTTAGGGTGTTACCGGGGGAAGGGTGTGTTACCGGGGGCAGGTGGTAGGTGTTGTTAACTGCGGCAGTAGTAGGGTGTGTTACCTGGGGCAGTGGTAGGGTGTGTTACCTGGGGCAGGTGGGTAGGGGTGTTGTTACCTGTGGCAGGTGGTATAGGGGGTGTTAACGGGGAAGGTGGTAGGGTATGTTACCGGGGGAAGGTGGTATTAGGGTGTGTTACTGGGGCAGGTGTTAGGTTTTTGGTGAGGGTATCGGGGGGTAAAGGGGGCAGGTTGGGAGGGTTGAGGTGGTAAATGGGGAGGTGGCAGGTGTGTGTAAAGGGGGCAGGGTGGTTAGGGTGGTGTTAACTGGGGCAGGTGGTTAGGGTGTGCTTACCTGGGGGCGGTGTTGGTAGGGTGTGGATACCTGGGGCAGGAGGTGGTAGGGTGTGTCATGGGGCAGGTGGTAGGGTTGTGTTACATGGGGCAGGTGGTAGGGTGTGTTACCGGGGGCAGGTGGTAGGGTGTGGTACCTGGGAAGGTGTAGTGTGTGTACCTGGGGCAGGTGGTAGGGTGTGTGTGTTTACCGGGCAGGTGGTAGGGTGTGTTTGGGTTACCTGGGGAAGGTGGTAGGGTGGGCTTAAATGGGGAAGGGGTGGTAGGGGGTGTTAAACTGGGGAAGGTGGTAGGGGGTGTACCTGGCGGAAGGTTGGTAGGGGGTGTTACCTGGGCAGAGGTAGGGTTGTGTGACTGGGGCAGGTCGGTAGGGTGTTTACATGTGGCAGGTTGGTAGGGTTGTGTACCTGGGGCAGGTGGTAGGGTGTGTGTTACCGGGGCAGGTGGTAGGGGTGGGAAATGGGAAGGTGGGGTAGGGTGGTGTGGTAACTGGGGAGGTGGCTTAGGGTTTTTGGTTGTGTGTGTTAACGGGGGCAAGGGTGGTAGGGTGTGTACCTGGGGAAGGTGGTTAGGGGGTGTTCCTGGGGCAAGGTGTAGGGTAGTGTTACCTGGGGCAGGTTGGTAGGGTGTGTTGACCTGGGGGGTGGTAGGGTGGGTTACCTGGGGCAGGTGGAGGGTGAGTTACCTTGGGGCAGGTGGTAGGTGTGTACCTGGGGCAGGTGGGTAGGGTTGTCGTGAAATGGGGAAGGGGGGAGGGGGTTAGGGGGGGACTGGGGCAGGTGGCTTAGGGGGGGGAAAGGGGGCCGGGGGATGAGGGGGTGGGTTACCTGGGGCAGGTGGGGGTAGGGGGTGTACACTGGCGGGAAGGTGGGTGGTAGGGGATGTGTGTGTACCGGTGGGCAGGGCGGTGAGTCGGGTTGGGGTGTGTTACATGTGGCGGGGTGTACCTGGGGCAAGGTGGGAGGGTGAGGGTGGGAGAGAAATGGGGAAGGTGAGGTGAGGGTGGGGGGAAACGGGGGAAGGGGGAGGGGGAGGGGTGCTGGGGGAAATGGAGAAAGGTAGGGAGGGGGTGGACAAGAGGGGAAGGTCGGGAGGGATGGGGGGGGGTAAATGGGAAGGTGTGACTAGGGGGTGTAGGGGGTGGCTTAACTGGGGAAGGTGGTAGGGGGGTGTGTTAAATGGGGCGGCAGGTGGTAGGTTTGTGTTAACATGGGGCAGGGTGGGGTAGGGGTGTGTGTGTTACCTGGGGCAGGTGGTACGGGTTTTGTGTTACCTGGGGCAGGTCGGTTAGGGTTGGTGTTACCTGGGGCGGTGGTAGGGTGTGTTACCGGGGGAAGGGGAGGGCGGGGAGAGGGGGGGAAAGGGGTGACACAGGGGTGGGGAAGGGGGCCGGCGAGGTTAGTGCGCTGTTCCGGGGCGGAAAGGCGGGAGGGGTGAGGAGGAGGGAAAGGGCGGAAGGGGGGCGCGCAGGGGGGGGGGGGCAAAGGGGCGGGAGGGATGGGATGGGGGAAGGTGGAAGGGGCCGGGGGGGAAAAGGGAGGTGGGGAGGGATGGGGGCGAGGGGGGGTGAAACGGGGGAAGGGTGGGCGATGGGGGACTGGGTGAGAAAGGGGGAAGGTGGGCGGGAGGGGGGACGGGGGGGTGAAAGGGGGGAGTGGGGCGTGGTGTTGTGACCAACGGGGGCAGTGGTGCCGGTGAGGGGGGGGGCAAATGGGAAGGGGGGGGGGGGTACAGGGGGCAGGTGGTAGGGGGTGCGTAACATGGAGGGAAGGTGGTAGGTAGCGATGTGTAACTGCGGGCAGGTGGTAGGGTGTGTTACCTGGGGCAGGTGGTAGGGTTGTGTGTTACGGTGGAAGGGTGGTAGGTGTGTTACCTGGGAAGGTGGTATAGGGTGTGTACCTGGAGCAGGTGGTAGGGTGTGTACCTGGGGAAGGTGGGTAGGTGTGTTTACCTGGGGCAGGGGTAGGGTTGTGTGTGTACCTGGGGCAAGGTGGTAGGGTGTGTTACTGGGGAGGGGTTAGGTGTGTTACTGGGGCAGGTGGTAGGGTGTGTGTTACATGGGGAAGGTGGCAGACAGCTAGCGTTACGGGTTAAGTGGGGAGGGGGTAGGGTTATGTGTTACATGGGGAGGTGGTCGGGTGTGTTACATGGGAAGGTGGGTAGGGTGTGTGTTACCCGTGGCAGGTGGTTAGGGGTGTGTTACATGGGGAAGGGTGGGGTAGGGTGTGTGTTAATGGGGCAGTGGTTGGGTGTAGGGTGTGTTCCTGGGGCAGGGGTGGTAGGGTGTGTTACCTGGGGCAGGTGTGGTAGGGTGTGTACCTGGGGCAAGGGTGGTAGGTGTGTTACCTGGGGCAGGTGGTGGTAGGGGTGTTTGTGTTACCTGTGGAAGGTGGGTAGGGTGAGTTACCTGGGGCAGGTGGTTTTAGGGGTTGTGTTACCTGTGGCCAGGGGGTAGGGTCGTGTTGTGTTACCTGGGGCAGGTGGTAGGGTGGTGTTACTGGGGAAGGTGGTTAGGGGGTGGTTACTGGGGCAGGTGGTAGGGTGTTGTTACCTGGGCAGGGTGGTTAGTAGGGTGTGTACCTGGGGCCAGGTGGATTAGGGCGTTACCTTGGTAGGGTGTGTACCTGTGGAAGGGTGTGTTACATGGACAGGTGGTAGGGATGGTTACCTGGGGAAGGTGGTAGGGTGTGTTACCTGGGGCCCAGGGGGAGGGGTGGGGGGAATGGTGGCGAGGGGGCGGGAGTAAAGGGGGCAAAGGGGGCTGGGAGGAGGGGGGTTAAAGGGGGAAGGGTGGGTTGAAATGGGGAAGGTGGAGGGTGGGGTAACGGCGGGAAGGCTGGTAGGGTTGCGGCGGGGAAATGGGGAAGGTGGGATAGGGTTGTGGTTACATGGGGCAGGGGGGTAGGGCGTGTTTACCTGTGGGAGGTGGTAGGGGTGGTACCTGTGGAAGGGGTATAGGGTTGTGTTACCTTGGAGCAGGTGGGTAGGGTTAGGGTGTGGTACCTGGGGCAGGTGGTAGGGGTGTGTACCTGGGGGCAGGTGGAGGGTGTGTTACCTGGGGGGGGGCCCCCCAGGTGTAGGGTGTGTGTTACTGGGGAAGGGTGGTAGGGGTGTGTTACCTGGGGCAGGGGGTAGGGTGTTGTGTTACTGGGGCAGTGGTAGGGTTTGTTTAAAGTGGGGAGGTGGTTAGGGGTAGGGTGGGTACCTGGGGCAGGTGGTAGGGTGTGTTACCTGGGGCAGGTGGTAGGGTGTGTTACCTGTGGCAGGGGGTAGGTAGGGTTGTGGTTACTGGGGCAGTTGGAGGGTGTGTGTACCTGTGGGCAGGTGGTGGTGGATAGGTGTGTACTGGGGGCAGGTGGGGTGGGTGTGTACCCCTGGGGCCAGGTGGTAGGGTGGGTTACCTGGGGCAGGTGCTCAGGGGGGGTGTTTAACTGCGGGAAGGGGTAGGGTTGTGTTACCTGGGCAGGTGGTAGGGTGGTTACCTGTGCACGGTGCTAGGGTGAGTACCTGGGGAAGGTGGTAGGGTTTATGTGTTACCTGTGGCAGGTGGTAGGGTTGTGTGTTACCGGGGCAGGTGGTAGGGTGTGTTACCTGGGGCAGGTGGTAGGGTGTGTTACCTGGGGCAGGTGGTTAGGGTGAGTTACCTGGGGCAGGGGGTAGGGTGTGGAAATGGGCAGGTGGTATGAGGGGTAGGTAGGGTGTGTTACAGGTGGGGTAGGGGTGTGTGTACCTGGGGCAGGTGGTTAGGGGATGTGTTAAATGTGGCAGGGTATGTTGGTTACCTGGGGCAGGTGGGTAGCGGTTTAGGGTGTGTTACCTGGGGCAGGTGGTGCTGGCTAGGGTGTGTTACCTGGGGCAGGTGGTAGGGTGTGTTAACATGGGGCAGGGTGGTAGGGTGTGTGTTTACCTGTGAAGGTGGTAGGGGTGTGTTTACCTGTGGGCAGGGGTAGGGGGGGGGAAATGGAGAAGGGGGTAGGGGGGGGGACCTGGGAAGGTGTGGGAGGGGTGGTGAAAGGAGGGAAGGGCGCGTGGGGTAGGGGGTGGTGTGTTAACCGGGGGAAGGTGGGGAGGGTGTGTGTGTTAACTGGGGCAGGTGGTGGTATAGGGTGTGTGTACCTGGGGAAGGTGGTAGGGTTGTGTTACGGGGCAGGGTGGGGTAGGGTGTGTTATGTTAAGGGGGCAGGGGTGGTAGGGGTGTGTAACCTGGGGCAGGGGTAGGGCTGTGGTTACCTGGGGCAGGTGGTAGGGTGTGTTTACCTGTGGCAGGGGGGGGGTAGGAGGGGCTGTGTAACTGGGGAAGGTGGGGAGAGGGGGGTGGTTCAAAGGGGGAGGGGGTAGGGGCTTTGTGTTAAATGGGGAAGGTGGTTTAGGCTGGGTTGTTACCCGGGGGCAGGTGGGTCTAGGGTGTGTTACTGGGGCAAGCGTGGTAGGGCTTGTGTTCCTGGGCAGGTGGAGGGTCTGGGTGAAAGGGGGAATGGTGGGAGGCGCTGGTGAAAGGGGTACAGGGCTGGGAGGTGGTAGGGTAGTAAATGGGGAAGGGGTAGGGGGGGACAAAGGGGGCAGGTGGTAGGGAACAGATGATGTGTTACATGGGGACAGGTGGATGAGGGTGTGTACCTAGGGTGTGTTACCTGGGGCAGGTGGTAGGGTGTGTTACCTGGGGCAGGGGTGGGTGAGTTCCATGGGGCAGGTGGTATGGTGCTGTAGTAGTGAGTGGTCTTGGTGCCACCTGTGGTTCTGGAAGGCGAAGAGAGAGAAAACATTTACCAAACCTGTCACTAGGATAAACATATGCCAACCTGTCACTAGGATACCAACCATACTGCCAACCTGTCACTAAGTACCAACATACTGCCAACCTGTCACTAGGATACCAAACTAATGCCAACCTGTCACTAGGATACCAACATACTGCCAACCTGTCACTAGGATACCAACATACTGCCACCTGTCACTAGGATACCAACATACTGCCAACCTGTCACTAGGATACCAACATACTGCCAACCTGTCACTAGGATACCAACATACTGCCAACCTGTCACTAGGATACCAACATACTGACGGCCAACCTGTCACTAGGATACCAACATACTGCCAACCTGTCACTAAGATACCAACATACTGCCAACCTGTCACTAGGATACCATATCTGTGTGTTGTCACTATAGCCTGGTAGTGTATATGTGTGTTGTCACTATAGCCTGGTAGTGTATCTGTGTGTTGTCACTATAGCCTGGTAGTGTATCTGTGTGTTGTCACTATAGCCTGGTAGTGTATCTGTGTGCCTAGCCAGTTTCCAGATCTCAACCCCATAGAAAATCTTTGGAGGGAGTTGAAAGTCTGTGTTGCCCAGCGACAGCCCCAAAACATCACTGCTCTAGAGGAGATCTGCATGGAGGAATGGGCCAAAATACCAGCAACAGTGTGTGAAAACCTTGTGAAGACTTACAGAAAACGTTTGACCTGTGTCATTGCCAACAAAGGGTATATAACAAAGTATTGAGAAACTTTTGTTATTGACCAAATAATTTTTTTCCACCATAATTTGCAAATAAATTCATAAAAAATCCTACAATGTGATTTTCTGGATTTTTTTTCCTCATTTTGTCTGTCATAGTTGACGTGTACCTATGATGAAAATTACAGGCCTCTCTCATCTTTTTAAGTGGGAGAACTTGCACAATTGGTGGCTGAATAAATACTTTTTCCCCCCACTGTAATTCGTTAAATAAAGTCCACCTGTGTGCAATCTAAGTGTCACATGATCTGTCACATGATCTCAGTATATATACACCTGTTCTGAAAGGCCCCAGAGTCTGCAACACCACTAAGTAAGGGGCACCACCAAGCAAGCGGCACCATGAAGACCAAGGAGCTCTCCAAACAGGTCAGGGACAAAGTTGTGGAGAAGTACAGATCAGGTTTGGGTTATAAAAAAATATCCAAAACTTTGAACATCCCACGGAGCACCATTAAATCCATTATAAAAAAATTGAAAGAATATGGCACCACAACAAACCTGCCAAGAGAGGGCCGCCCACCAAAACTCACGGACCATGCAAGGAGGGCATTAATCAGAGAGGCAACAAAGAGACCAAAGATAAACCTGAAGGAGCTGCAAAGCTCCACAGCAGAGATTACAGTATCTGTCCATAGGACCACTTTAAGCCGTACACTCCACAGAGCTGGGCTTTACGGAAGAGTGGCCAGAAAAAAGCCATTGCTTAAAGAAAAAAATAAGAAAACACGTTTGGTGTTCGCCAAAAGGCATGTGGGAGACTCCCCAAACATATGGAAGAAGGTAGTCTGGTCAGATGAGACTAAAATTTAGCTTTTTGGCCATCAAGGAAAACGCTATGTCTGGCGCAAACACAACACCTCTCATCACCCCGAGAACACCATGTTTTTCATCGGCAGGGACTGGGAAACTGGTCAGAATTTAAGGAATGATGGATGGCGCTAAATACAGGGAAATTCTTGAGGGAAACCTGTTTCAGTCTTCCAGAGATTTGAGACTGGGACAGAGGTTCACTTTCCAGCAGGACAATGACCCTAAGCATACTGCTAAAGCAACACTCGAGTGGTTTAAGGGGAAACATTTAAATGTCTTGGAATGGCCTAGTCAAAGCCCAGACCTCAATCCAATTGAGAATCTGTGGTATGACTTAAAGATTGCTGTACACCAGCGGAACCCATCCAACTTGAAGGAGCTGGAGCAGTTTTGCCTTGAAGAATGGGCAAAGTATTGACTTTGGGGGGGGGGGGGGGTGAATAGTTATGCACGCTCAAGTTTTCTGTTTTTTTTTTTCTTATTTCTTGTTTGTTTCACAATAAAACATATTTTGCATCTTCAAAGTGGTAGGCATGTTGTGTAAATCAAATCATACAAACCCCCCAAAAAATCAATTTTAATTCCAGGTTGTAAGGCAACAAAATAGGAAAAATGTCAAGGGGGGTGAATACTTTCGCAAGCCACTGTAATAGACCTATGAGAAGAGGAGACACTAATATGATGTTACATCCATCTAAACTGGAGGAGGAAATGATTGTCCAAAAACAAACTTTTAAGTGGCACTGACCCAACAATGATAAAGAGTGAATATGCGCAGCGTGTACTCAGCGGGGATATGGCCAGTGCTCTCTGCTGTTGTCAATAAGATAGGCTATAGGCCTGCTGTTGTCAATAAGATAGACTATAGGCCTGCTGTTGTCAATAAGATAGACTATAGGCCTGCTGTTGTCAATAAGATAGGCTATAGGCCTGCTGTTGTCAATAAGATAGGCCTGCTGTTGTCAATAAGATAGACTATAGGCCTGCTGTTGTCAATAAGATAGACTATAGGTCTGCTGTTGTCAATAAGATAGACTATAGGTCTGCTGTTGTCAATAAGATAGACTATAGGCCTGCTGTTGTCAATAAGATAGACTATAGGCCTGCTGTTGTCAATAAGATAGGCCTGCTGTTGTCAATAAGATAGACTATAGGCCTGCTGTTGTCAATAAGATAGGCTATAGGCCTGCTGTTGTCAATAAGATAGGCTATAGGCCTGCTGTTGTCAATAAGATAGACTATAGGCCTGCTGTTGTCAATAAGATAGACTATAGGCCTGCTGTTGTCAATAAGATAGGCCTGCTGTTGTCAATAAGATAGACTATAGGCCTGCTGTTGTCAATAAGATAGACTATAGGCCTGCTGTTGTCAATAAGATAGACTATAGGCCTGCTGTTGTCAATAAGATAGGCTATAGGCCCTGCTGTTGTCAATAAGATAGGCTATAGGCCTGCTGTTGTCAATAAGATAGACTATAGGCCTGCTGTTGTCAATAAGATAGACTATAGGCCTGCTGTTGTCAATAAGATAGACTATAGGCCTGCTGTTGTCAATAAGATAGGCCTGCTGTTGTCAATAAGATAGACTATAGGCCTGCTGTTGTCAATAAGATAGACTATAGGCCTGCTGTTGTCAATAAGATAGGCTATAGGCCTGCTGTTGTCAATAAGATAGGCTATAGGCCTGCTGTTGTCAATAAGATAGACTATAGGCCTGCTGTTGTCAATAAGATAGACTATAGGCCTGCTGTTGTCAATAAGATAGACTATAGGCCTGCTGTTGTCAATAAGATAGACTATAGGCCTGCTGTTGTCAATAAGATAGGCCTGCTGTTGTCAATAAGATAGACTATAGGCCTGCTGTTGTCAATAAGATAGACTATAGGCCTGCTGTTGTCAATAAGATAGGCTATAGGCCTGCTGTTGTCAATAAGATAGACTATAGGCCTGCTGTTGTCAATAAGATAGGCTATAGGCCTGCTGTTGTCAGTAAGATAGACTATAGGCCTGCTGTTGTCAATAAGATAGACTATAGGCCTGCTGTTGTCAATAAGATAGGCCTGCTGTTGTCAATAAGATAGACTATAGGCCTGCTGTTGTCAATAAGATAGACTATAGGCCTGCTGTTGTCAATAAGATAGGCTATAGGTCTGCTGTTGTCAATAAGATAGGCCTGCTGTTGTCAATAAGATAGACTATAGGCCTGCTGTGTCAATAAGATAGACTATAGGCCTGCTGTTGTCAATAAGATAGACTATAGGCCTGCTGTTGTCAATAAGATAGGCTATAGGCCTGCTGTTGTCAATAAGATAGGCTATAGGCCTGCTGTTGTCAATAAGATAGGCCTGCTGTTGTCAATAAGATAGACTATAGGCCTGCTGTTGTCAATAAGATAGACTATAGGCCTGCTGTTGTCAATAAGATAGACTATAGGCCTGCTGTTGTCAATAAGATAGACTATAGGCCTGCTGTTGTCAATAAGATAGACTATAGGCCTGCTGTTGTCAATAAGATAGACTATAGGCCTGCTGTTGTCAATAAGATAGGCTATAGGCCTGCTGTTGTCAATAAGATAGGCCTGCTGTTGTCAATAAGATAGACTATAGGCCTGCTGTTGTCAATAAGATAGACTATAGGCCTGCTGTTGTCAATAAGATAGACTATAGGCCTGCTGTTGTCAATAAGATAGGTCTGCTGTTGTCAATAAGATAGGTCTGCTGTTGTCAATAAGATAGGCTATAGGCCTGCTGTTGTCAATAAGATAGGCCTGCTGTTGTCAATAAGATAGACTATAGGCCTGCTGTTGTCAATAAGATAGACTATAGGCCTGCTGTTGTCAATAAGATAGACTATAGGCCTGCTGTTGTCAATAAGATAGACTATAGGCCTGCTGTTGTCAATAAGATAGACTATAGGCCTGCTGTTGTCAATAAGATAGACTATAGGTCTGCTGTTGTCAATAAGATAGACTATAGGTCTGCTGTTGTCAATAAGATAGACTATAGGCCTGCTGTTGTCAATAAGATAGACTATAGGCCTGCTGTTGTCAATAAGATAGACTATAGGCCTGCTGTTGTCAATAAGATAGACTATAGGCCTGCTGTTGTCAATAAGATAGACTATAGGCCTGCTGTTGTCAATAAGATAGGCTATAGGCCTGCTGTTGTCAATAAGATAGGCTATAGGCCTGCTGTTGTCAATAAGATAGACTATAGGCCTGCTGTTGTCAATTAGATAGACTATAGGCCTGCTGTTGTCAATAAGATAGGCTATAGGTCTGCTGTTGTCAATAAGATAGACTATAGGCCTGCTGTTGTCAATAAGATAGACTATAGGCCTGCTGTTGTCAATAAGATAGACTATAGGCCTGCTGTTGTCAATAAGATAGGTCTGCTGTTGTCAATAAGATAGGCTATAGGCCTGCTGTTGTCAATAAGATAGGTTATAGGCCTGCTGTTGTCAATAAGATAGACTATAGGCCTGCTGTTGTCAATAAGATAGACTATAGGCCTGCTGTTGTCAATAAGATAGGCCTGCTGTTGTCAATAAGATAGACTATAGGTCTGCTGTTGTCAATAAGATAGGCTATAGGCCTGCTGTTGTCAATAAGATAGACTATAGGCCTGCTGTTGTCAATAAGATAGACTATAGGCCTGCTGTTGTCAATAAGATAGACTATAGGTCTGCTGTTGTCAATAAGATAGGTCTGCTGTTGTCAATAAGATAGACTATAGGTCTGCTGTTGTCAATACAATAAGATAGGTCTGCTGTTGTCAATAAGATAGACTATAGGTCTGCTGTTGTCAATAAGATAGGCTATAGGCCTGCTGTTGTCAATAAGATAGACTATAGGCCTGCTGTTGTCAATAAGATAGACTATAGGTCTGCTGTTGTCAATAAGATGGGCCTGCTGTTGTCAATAAGATAGACTATAGGCCTGCTGTTGTCAATAAGATAGACTATAGGTCTGCTGTTGTCAATAAGATAGACTATAGGTCTGCTGTTGTCAATAAGATAGGCTATAGGCCTGCTGTTGTCAATAAGATAGACTATAGGCCTGCTGTTGTCAATAAGATAGACTATAGGCCTGCTGTTGTCAATAAGATAGACTATAGGTCTGCTGTTGTCAATACAATAAGATAGGTCTGCTGTTGTCAATAAGATAGACTATAGGTCTGCTGTTGTCAATAAGATAGGCTATAGGTCTGCTGTTGTCAATAAGATAGACTATAGGCCTGCTGTTGTCAATAAGATAGACTATAGGTCTGCTGTTGTCAATAAGATAGACTATAGGTCTGCTGTTGTCAATAAGATAGGCTATAGGCCTGCTGTTGTCAATAAGATAGACTATAGGCCTGCTGTTGTCAATAAGATAGACTATAGGCCTGCTGTTGTCAATAAGATAGACTATAGGCCTGCTGTTGTCAATAAGATAGGCTATAGGCCTGCTGTTGTCAATAAGATAGACTATAGGCCTGCTGTTGTCAATAAGATAGACTATAGGCCTGCTGTTGTCAATAAGATAGGCTATAGGTCTGCTGTTGTCAATAAGATAGGCCTGCTGTTGTCAATAAGATAGACTATAGGCCTGCTGTTGTCAATAAGATAGACTATAGGCCTGCTGTTGTCAATAAGATAGACTATAGGCCTGCTGTTGTCAATAAGATAGACTATTGGTCTGCTGTTGTTTGCTCAATTAAGTTGAGAATGTTGATAACTAAAAGGTAGATGAGCCATTTCATTGTCTTCTCCTTACAGCAGCCATCTGCTTTCCAAACTGGGTTTTTCCTACGATTGAATTTTGAAATACTGCGATGTGTCTGGCTGGGCCTCTACTTTTCACTGGCAGTCGCAACTCAACAATCATCTATTTGGTATTCGCTGGGCGCGGCGCTTGCCTTTCCTTCGACTGTAGACAATGTGATTTAAAACAATCCACAACTGTTGTTGTTGTTTTTTTGAAGGCTAGGGGAAGCGAATGATGCTCTGGGGCCAAAGCATGCTTTGGTAGCCAATTTGGAATGATTGTATTCATTTCTGGATAGACAGGAGTAGGCTAATTAGGCTATATCATTTTGGCAATAGGGAAAGCTTCCCCGAGCCTTTTTGTCACACTGCCCATGAGCCTATGTCAATCTACTATCCCCCATAGTAGAATAGTTGACCTTTCTATTGGTCAGCTTGTCGAGAAAGAAATAGCCTGTACCAATCAGACTCTGGGACAGTTGTGGTACGATAGATCCCTAATTCATACAACCAGTGGGCCTCGGCTACATGGAGAAAAAAAAACGTTTAAAAAAACAATGAATCTGATGCAACAGATCAGAACGTTTAGCTTAAAATGTTGACAAGGCAGTCGGCTACGCGCGAATGTGCATTTGGCTACCGGACAATCACAGGAAGTTGAAAACCAATAGAACATGATAAATATAAATAGGCTACTGGTTTAAATGGTATGGAAGTCTTCAATGGTATACTGTATGGAAGTCATTATAAAATAATTTCCTCCACGCCGAGTGGCGCAGTGATCTCTAGCTGTGCCACTAGAGATCCTGGTTCGTATCCAGGCTCTGTCGTAGCCGGCCCGTGACCGGGAGACCCATGGGGCGGCGCACAATTGGCCCAGCGTCGTCCAGGGTAGGGGAGGGAATGGCCGGCAGGGGATGTAGCTCAGTTGGTAGAGCATGGCGTTTGCAACGCCAGGGTTGTGGGTTCGATTCCCACGGGGGGGCCAGTATGAAAAAAATAAAATAAAAATGAAAAAAATAATGTATGCACTCACTAACTGTAAGTCGCTCTGGATAAGAGCGTCTGCTAAATGACGTAAATGTAAATGATATGGTCGGATTTCGTCTAGGCTACTTTGAAGCAAGGTAAAACATGCCTCATTAAATGTAGTAAAACGTTCAGGTTTTAAACAATGAAGTAGCTATATGTTTTCAAAATGCATACTGCCTCCAGATCATTGCAAAGTGGTGTGTGACGCGCCGATGACGCCAGCCTTCCATTGCCTACGCATTTGAATGGCGAATGGGAAGCAAGCTTTAATTACCAGTTGCAAAATAGTAGTTTTATTTTTAAATAGTGGTCAAAACATTTTTTTTTTTTTTTACACGATTGCATTAGTAAATGTAAATGTAGAATTGTTGCCAATGATTGGGCTTATAAAAGCGCTGTCTGAGATGTTCGGCTCCAAAGCTCTGCATGCTGTGTGATAAATATGATACATAAGGAATATACACATGTGCCAATTTAATTCCACTAAAATATGCAAATTAACCCATAGAACGATAAGCATGACTGGTCAAATGTATTTCCATCAACTGGTATTTCCATCACTGAATAGGCTAAAATGATGATTTCACAATGGGATTTTTTATTTTTATTTTCTGGACAATTGGCACTGCTTTTCAATGTTTTTAATGGCCTGCTATTACCGGCAAACGGCAACCCTGCCCTAGCGTTCTGTATCCTGGCTTTATTTATGGGAGTCACCACTATCAGCTTCCTGAAGGCTGTAAAATATATGTTTCCTCTTGAGCTGAAGCAAATGATTTGCCAGGTTGCGTGGCAGTTTTGACTCCATTTTGCCAGTGATTTACAAGACGCGCTCCACTTCCATGCAAATGATTCACCATCCTCTTACACACACACACGCCCCACTGTGCACGCTTGGCGCGCGTTCACACGGTCATCAGTCAGAGAGAGAGAGAGAGAAGGGAGTGTCTGACTTTATGCTAGACAACAAAAAACATATTTGAAAACAGGTTTTTATCCCCCTGCTCTGGTTCTCTTTGTTCAGGGCTGAGCATGTTTATACGGTATGGGGCTAACATTTCATTTGAGCTGATTCTCCAAAGACTGCGGAAATGGGGAGTGGAGAAAGAGAGACAGCTTTTGGCGGTGAATACTAGAATACCTCCTGTCCAACAGTAACATATACAATGAGCATAGTTCCCTATGCATTCATGTCATGACATCCAAGAGATAAACCTATTGATAAGAACTCACCAAGTAGAGAACTTGAATCGCGCTGCAACTTTTGCTAGAGGGAGAGGCGAGTGAGAGCGAGCAGCGGAGAACTCCGTGGTGAAGTTTGGCAACTCTGCCGAACCGAAGCATGGTTGGAAACACGATCAAACGCGATTAAACAGAACCGGTCAAGTTTATACGGAACTGTAATTAAAAAAAAAAACTTCCACCGCTTGTTGAATACACTGAACTACGAGGGCGCAGCTCTCCCTCACGTGTCAAATCAGCTCTCTCATTGGTAGAATGTTTACTGTGGACCGTGACGCAGTTGGGTTATCAGGGATAGGGACTGATGATGGTGATCTTGTGCTTCCAAAGATAGGAGATGGGTTATATAGATCTCCAATTTTCACACCTCAAATAAGACTTTATTTTCTGATCTTGCTGATAAGCTTACTGAGCTGCAAAACAAGTATACAAATGCATGGCTTATAATAGCTGGAGCCTTTAATGAAACCACCTGAAAACTCTTTAAACTCTTTTTAAAATAGCTCAGAGATTTCAGAATTTGTCAAGGACTCCAGCCACCCCAAGTCATAGACTGTTCTCTCTGCTACCGTACGTCAAGCGGTACCGGAGCGCGAAGTCTAGGTCCAAGGGATGTAGCTCAGTTGGTAGAGCATGGCGTTTGCAACGCCAAGGTTGTGGGTTCGATTCACACAGGGGGGGGCGGCAGTATGAAAATAAAAAAAATAATGTATGCATTCACTAACTGTAAGTCGCTCTGGATAAGAGCGTCTGCTAAATGACTTAAATGTAAAAGGCTTCTTAACAGCTTCTACCCCCAAGCCATAAGACTCCTGAACAGCTAATCATGGCTACCTGGACTATTTGCACTGCCCCACCCCATCTTTTTACGCTGCTGCTACTCTGTTAATTATTTATGCATAGTCACTTTAACTTTACCCACATGTACATATTACTTAAACTACCTCAAATAGCCGGTGCCCCCGCACATTGACTCTGTACCGGTACCCCCTGTATATATAGCCTCCCTACTGTTATTACACATTGACTCTGCACCGGTACCCCCTGTATATAGCCTCCCTACTGTTATTACACATTGACTCTGCACCGGTACCCCCCCTGTATATATAGCCTCCCTACTGTTATTTCCCATTGACTCTGTACCGGTACCCCCCTGTATATATAGCCTCCCTACTGTTATTTCCCATTGACTCTGCACCGGTACCCCCTGTATATAGCCTCCCTACTGTTATTACACATTGACTCTGCACCGGTACCCCCCCTGTATATATAGCCTCCCTACTGTTATTACACATTGACTCTGCACCGGTACCCCCCTGTATATATAGCCTCCCTACTGTTATTTTATTTTACTTCTGCTCTTTTTTTCCTCAACACTTTTTTGTTGTTGTTGTTTTATTTTACTTTTTTATTAAAAAATAAATGCACTGTTGGTTAAGGGCTGTAGGTAAGCATTTCACTGTAAGGTCTACACCTGTTGTATTCGGCTCATGTGGCAAATAACATTTGATTTGATTTTTAAACTGACAGTGGTTGACACATGGGGTTTCTTTAATATGAACTGACAGTGGTTGATACTTGGCCAACAGTGTCAGTGAATGGTCTATAGTAGGTCTATACAGAGTGAACATTAGAATGCAATAATTTAGTCTATCAGAATAAAACCAAAAACACAGTGAAGGCTCACCCCTTCACACCCTTTACATCCCTCCCCAGTCCTTGGAGCCCTAGCCACAGGGACACACCCTTCCTCTGGCCTTCCGAATCACTAGCCCCCCCATAGCCCTCTGTCTTGCCCTGAACAAGGGGTGATGGGGATAGAACCAGACAGACAGACCCCTCCAGGACAGATCAGAGCCCAGCTAGCACATTTGTTTCCTTGGAAGTTGTGGGAATGTACGTTTTTGGTTTCCCCATTGCTTCTGGGAACGAAGCCATACGTTTCCTGGCTGATAAAACTGAACGTTTTTTTAAACATTCTGAGAATGGGATGTGAAAATGTTACTTATTCTGTGAACGTTAATTTTTAGGTTGCAGGGAGGTTCTGAGAACGTTTTACTATGGTTCCCTGAAAGTTTTCCTGGGAGGTTTCATTAACATTTTGAGAACGGATATTATAGGTTATTTGACGAAATTAAATAAAGTTCTGAGAACATGTTTCAATAAGAATTTTTATAACACTGCTAAGTTAGGTTAACTGTTTTGAACATTCTTTGAACGTTACTAATGTTTTCTTGTGTTTTTTATGGAACGTTTTCTTAATGTTCTGAGAACATGACGTTAAATAGAACCATGAGGAAACCTGCAGAAAACTTTATGCTGAAGTACTGATATTCCCACAGAAGAACGTTGTCTCTTAACGTTCTCTGAATAATTTGAGAACACTTTAAATAGAACCATGAGGAAACTTTTAGGAAGCGTTACGCTGAAGTACTGAAATTCCCGCCTACAGTGGCTTGCGAAAGTATTCACCCCCCTTGGCATTTTTCCTATTTTGTTGCCTTACAACCTGGAATTAAAATGGATTTTTGGGGGGTTTGTATCATTTCATTTACACAACATGCCTAACATTTTGAAGATGCAACATTCTTTTTTTTGTGAAACAAACAAGAAATGAGACAAAAAAAAAGAAAACTTGTGCGTGCATAACTATTCACCCCCCCCCCCAAAGTCAATACTTTGTAGAGCCACCTTTTGCAGCAATTACAGCTGCAAGTCTCTTGGGGTATGTCTCTATAAGCTTGGCACATCGAGACACTGGGATTTTTGCCCATTCTTCAAGGCAAAACTGCTCCAGCTCCTTCAAGTTGGATGGGTTCCGCTGGTGTACAGCAATCTTTAAGTCATACCACAGATTCTCAATTGGATTGAGGTCTGGGCTTTGACTAGGCCATTCCAAGACATTTAAATGTTTCCCCTTAAACCACTCAAGTGTTGCTTTAGCAGTATGCTTAGGGTCATTGTCCTGCTGGAAGGTGAACCTCCGTCCCAGTCTCAAATCTCTGGAAGACTGAAACAGGTTTCCCTCAAGAATTTCCTTGTATTTAGCGCCATCCATCATTCCTTCAATTCTGACCAGTTTCCCAGTCCCTGCCGATGGAAAAACATCCCACAGCATGATGCTGCCACCACCATGCTTCACTGTGGGGATGGTGTTCTCAGGGTGATGAGAGGTGTTGGGTTTGTGCCAGACATAGCGTTTTCCTTGATGGCTCAATTTTAGTCTCATCTGTCCAGAGTACCTTCTTCCATATGCTTGGGGAGTCTCCCACATGCCTTTTGGCGAACACCAAACGTGTTTGCTTATTATTTTCTTTAAGCAATGGCTTTTTTTCTGGCCACTCTTCCGTAAAGCCCAGTTCTGTGGAGTGTACGGCTTAAAGTGGTCCTATGGACAGATACTCCAATCTCCACTGTGGAGCTTTGCCACTCCTTCAGGGTTATCTTTGGTCTCTTTGTTGCCTCTCTGATTAATGCCCTCCTTGCCTGGTCTGTGAGTTTTGGTGGGTGGCCCTCTCTTGGCAGGTTTGTTGTGGTGCCATATTCTTTCCATTTTTTAATAATGGATTTAATGGTGCTCCGTGGGACGTTCAAAGTTTCAGATATTTTTTATAACCCAACCCTGATCTGTACTTCTCCACAACTTTGTCCCTGACCTGTTTGGAGAGCTCCTTGGTCTTCATGGTGCCGCGGTCTTCATGGTGCCGCTTGCTTGGTGGTGCCGCTTGCTTGGTGGTGCCCCTTGCTTAGTGGTTTTGCAGACTCTGGGGCCTTTCAGAACAGGTGTATATATACTGAGATCGTGTGACAGATCATGTGACACTTAGATTGCACACAGGTGGACTTTATTTAACTAATTATGTGACATCTGAAGGTAATTGGTTGCACCAGATCTTATTTAGGGGCGTCATAGCAAAGGGGGTGAATACATATGAACGCACCACTTTTCCGTTATTTATTTTATATAATTTTTTGAAAAAACGCCAAGGGGGATGAATACTTTTGCAAGGCACTGTAAGAAGAATATGGTTCTCATAATATGATGTGCTACCTGGGTATCCTGCACCATTCCCAGAATGTTATGGGAAGGATGTATGCAAAATAACAATAGGACAACCACGCTCTCACCAAGCTCTAAGAAACATAGGGTTCTCAGAACGTTATGTGCTAGCTGGGGGGACTGGATAGAGGGAGGGAGGGGATGGAGGAGGCTGAGGCAGGGGTGAGAGAGGGAAGAGATGGGGGATTTGGGACAAGAGGATGGGATGGAGATCAGATGAAGCAAATGAGACAAGGAAACAAGGAAAGGAAACCACTTCATTTCAGCCCAACGCACATCCTTTACTCGTCTAACGTCCTTGATGAACAGTGAACATGGCTTAGTTCATAATGATCCCAGCTGCGAAAGGAAAGGAGGACAGAGCGGTGCTTTTGAACAATATTGGAACGCAGCAACTGTCAATCAAATGAAGCCTAGTGGTTCATTTGGGAGGGAGAGGTGTGGTGAAGAGTCTCATCCCAGTGGTTATGATAAGGATGATTTTGGCCCAGTGGGAGTGAGATTCTTGAAGAAAGTGGATCCTTGCCTTTTGGCTGATCCATATGTGGTATCAGGTGGAGAAGAATTTGGTACTGTTGAATATGTGAAGGTAACCACAAGTGGACTTGTGATGTTTGTTTTGTTCCGCCCAGAGGGAGTGGGCGCTCGGGTCAAGATCTGGATCTTGCTCTGCTCTTAGGAACAGGGCACTGTTGAAAGGAGTGATTTTTGGGGTAGCGTTATTTGTGGAGGAGGATCAATTGAAGTTGAAGATTCGAAGTGTTTTTGACGCCTGCCGTTTGTCGTGATGAAACAGAGGAGACACTGTCTGTCCTTTTGAGTTTTGACTCAGAGTCTTTACCTGACAAAGTCAAGTTAGGATATATCAGTTATTCTGTACAAGCTTTTGTGCTGAACCCATTACGGTGTTTCAGGTGCCAAGTGTATGGTCATGTTGCAGCAGTGTGTAGGAGGGAGATTCCAAGATGTGGGAAGTGTGCAGGAGGACATGGGATAGAGGAATGTGTCGTTTCGGTGGAAAAAGTTGTGTGTGTCAACTGTGGGGGTGCCCATGTTGCTGGGGTTCGGATGTGTCCGGAGAGAAAGAGGCAGGTTGAGGTGGCCAGAGAGAGAGAGGCAGGTTGAGGTGGCCAGAGAGAGAGAGGCAGGTTGAGGTGGCCGGTGAGAGAGAGGCAGGTTGAGGTGGCCGGTGAGAGAGAGGCAGGTTGAGGTGGCCAGAGAGAGAGGTAGGTTGAGGTGGCCAGAGAGAGAGAGGCAGGTTGAGGTGGCCGGTTCGAGAGAGGCAGGTTGAGGTGGCCGGTGAGAGAGAGGCAGGTTGAGGTGGCCAGAGAGAGAGAGGCAGGTTGAGGTGGCCAGAGAGAGAGAGGCAGGTTGAGGTGGCCGGTGAGAGAGAGGCAGGTTGAGGTGGCCGGTGAGAGAGAGGCAGGTTGAGGTGGCCAGAGAGAGAGGTAGGTTGAGGTGGCCAGAGAGAGAGAGGCAGGTTGAGGTGGCCAGAGAGAGAGGCAGGTTGAGGTGGCCAGAGAGAGAGAGAGGCAGGTTGAGGTGGCCAGAGAGAGAGGCAGGTTGAGGTGGCCAGAGTCAGAGTAGTGCAGATGATGTCATATGCTGAGGCAGTGAAGAGAGTAGAGGAGGATGGGTCAAGGGTCAAGGGTCAAGGGTGAAGGGTGAGGGATTCTGAGAGGATCCCTGTGAATAGTAGATCTGTGTCAGAACAGAGGGATCGGAAAATGAGGGCTGTGCATTTCAGTAAGGTTGGCTTCTTACCGTTCATAGCAATGGTTATCAACTGTACCACGGAGATGGAACGTAAATCCCAGAAAATAGATGTTGTGGTGGCAGCTGCAGAGAAGTACTTGGGGGTACGAGATTTAACTGCAGAAGAGTTTCAGGGTGTGTTGAGGGGTGGTGTCCCGTCCTCCCAGGCTGCCAGCCTGGTGTAGGATCAGATAAGTAGTGGAATATAGGTTTTAATGAGTGTAGGGTTAGATAGGGCCAAGTAGTGGAATATAGGTTTTAATGGGTGTAGGGTTAGATAGGGCCAAGTAGTGGAATAGAGGTTTTAATGGGTGTAGGGTTAGATAGGGCCAAGTAGTGGAATAGAGGTTTTAATGGGTGTTGGGTTAGATAGGGCCAAGTAGTGGAATAGAGGTTTTAATGGGTGTAGGGTTAGATAGGGCCAAGTAGTGGAATATATAACATATCCTCTGCAGCAGAGGTAACTCTGGGTCTTCCATTCCTGTGGCGGTCCTCATGAGAGCCAGATTCATCATAGCGCTTGATGGTTTTTGCGACTGCACTTGAAGAAACTTTCAAAGTTCTTGAAATGTTCCGGTTTGACTGACCTTCATGTCTTCAAGTAATTATGGACTGTCGTTTCTCTTTGCTTATTTGAGCTGTTTTTGCCATAATATGGACTTAGCCCTATTTGGTAAAATACCATCTTCTGTATACCACCCCCCCCCCGTATGTTTCCTTGTTCTATCTCTGCACACACAGGAGGTGAGTTCACCCATTTTATTCAATGTCTCTCTCCCCCCCCCCCTCAAAATATAAATGACTACAACAATCAGTTACTCAAGACAACTTTAAATTAAATATGATTAAAAAGAATTCAAACAAAATGTCAATAACATGGATTACAGTGATATGACTTTACATGAATTATTTTAGTGAAACAAAAAAAAGTCAGTTTCTGCTCTCGTCTTCCTCATGGAATTGTCTTTAGCAAAGAGCACAAACAGATCTGGGACCAAACTAACAAATTATTTAATAAAACGTTTGACATGTTATCATCATCATTACATCAATATATTTGGTCCTTGGGCTAGCTCACGTTGACCCAATGGGACCCTATACAGTGCATTACTTCTGACCAGGGCCCAGATAGGGAGCCAATCTCTGAACCAATACACAATGGATCAGTCTCAGAGGATACACTATTCCCCATGTATGTCTGTAGCGTCCATGCTGAAGACCTCTGATGGATCACTGGTCTCTGTTCCCATCACAGAGGGAGGGAGGGAGGGATGGATGGAGGGAGGGAGGGAGGGAGGGATCACTGGTCTCTGTTCCCATCACAGAGGGAGGGAGGGAGGGATGGATGGAATCCCTCTCCTCCTCTCTGTTCCCATCACTGTGCACCATGTAGTCTCTTTCACAGGGGACCTCTCTCTCTCTCCTCCTCTCCGTTCCCATCCCCCTCTATCATGGAGTCTCTCTCAAAGGGGACCTCCTCTCTCTCTCCCTCCTCCTCCTCTACTCCTCTCTGTTCCCCTCTCAAAGGGGACCTCCTCTCTCTCTCCTCCTCCTCTACTCCTCTCTGTTCCCATCCCCCTCTACCATGGAGTATCTCTCACAGGGGTTAATGTTACACCATGCAGAGGGCAGAGAGACGGGCCAGGAGAACACACAGGGAACGGTTGTCATGACGTTACGCTCCAGGAAGTTAAACACAGGGTTCCACCAGGTCCTTGACAGGTAGTTGTTAGAAGCCCCACGCAGAGCCTGAACATAAAGAATAATAAATAATTAAATAACATAAAGAAAAGAAACCCCTCAATCATCTGTACGTTTCTTTTCAAGGCACTATGATAATAATAATAATAAAATCACAAAGCTCAGAGTGAGTTAATCAGTCTGAAATAAAGAGAAGGTTTTGAATCAGTTGAGGCTGTAGGGTGATGTGACTACCACTAGAGCGGAGCCTACACCATGCAGAGTATAGATATGATGGTTGGTCCAGAAGAGATGGTGTGTTCCCTACCTGTGTGTTGGCCATGGCGTGATACCACCAGAAGAGGCGGTGTGTTCCCTACCTGTGTGTTGGCCATGGCGTGATACCACCAGAAGAGGCGGTGTGTTCCCTACCTGTGTGTTGGCCATGGCGTGATACCACCAGAAGAGGCGGTGTGTTCCCTACCTGTGTGTTGGCCATGGCGTGATACCACCAGAAGAGGTGGTGTGTTCCCTACCTGTGTGTTGGCCATGGCGTGATACCACCAGAAGAGGCGGTGTGTTCCCTACCTGTGTGTTGGCCATGGCGTGATACCACCAGAAGAGGCGGTGTGTTCCCTACCTGTGTGTTGGCCATGGCGTGATACCACCAGAAGAGGTGGTGTGTTCCCTACCTGTGTGTTGGCCATGGCGTGATACCACCAGAAGAGGCGGTGTGTTCCCTACCTGTGTGTTGGCCATGGCGTGATACCACCAGAAGAGGCGGTGTGTTCCCTACCTGTGTGTTGGCCATGGCGTGATACCACCAGAAGAGGTGGTGTGTTCCCTACCTGTGTGTTGGCCATGGCGTGATACCACCAGAAGAGGTGGTGTGTTCCCTACCTGTGTGTTGGCCATGGCGTGATACCACCAGAAGAGGCGGTGTGTTCCCTCCTGTGTGTTGGCCATGGCGTGATACCACCAGAAGAGGCGGTGTGTTCCCTACCTGTGTGTTGGCCATGGCGTGATACCACCAGAAGAGGCGGTGTGTTCCCTCCTGTGTGTTGGCCATGGCGTGATACCACCAGAAGAGGCGGTGTGTTCCCTACCTGTGTGTTGGCCATGGCGTGATACCACCAGAAGAGGTGGTGTGTTCCCTACCTGTGTGTTGGCCATGGCGTGATACCACCAGAAGAGGCGGTGTGTTTCCTACCTGTGTGTTGGCCATGGCGTGATACCACCAGAAGAGGTGGTGTGTTCCCTACCTGTGTGTTGGCCATGGCGTGATACCACCAGAAGAGGCGGTGTGTTCCCTACCTGTGTGTTGGCCATGGCGTGATACCACCAGAAGAGGTGGTGTGTTCCCTACCTGTGTGTTGGCCATGGCGTGATACCACCAGAAGAGGCGGTGTGTTCCCTACCTGTGTGTTGGCCATGGCGTGATACCACCAGAAGAGGCGGTGTGTTTCCTACCTGTGTGTTGGCCATGGCGTGATACCACCAGAAGAGGCGTGATGTAATAAAGTAGGCGATGACAACGTCAATGCTGTAATGCTCATGACCAATCAGGATACAGACCACGCCCACAACACTTAGTAACCAGCACGACCACACGTACCACCACATCTTCTTGGGGGAGTCTGAGGAGGTAAACATGGTTTAATAAATACACCGTTTTTCACCCCTATTACAAAATGACAGTTTTTCCAGATTTATTTTAGCCCATTTCCCAATTCAAAATACATTTATCAGAGCCTCACAGGACTGGGAAATACACTACATGACCAAAAGTATGTGTACACCTTCTCGTCGAACACTAATGGGCATTAATATGGAGTTGGTTCCCCCCTTTGCTGCTATAACAGCCTCCACTCTTCTGGGAAGGCTTTCCACTAGATGTTGGAACATTGCTGCAGGGACACAAGAGCATTAGTGAGGTCTGGCACTGATGTTGGGCTATTAGGCCTTGCTCGCAGTCGGCGTTCCAATTCATCCCAAAGGTGTTCGATGGGGTTGAGGTCAGGGCTCTGTGCAGGCCAGTCAAGTTCTCCCACACAGATCTCGACAAACAATTTCTGTATGGACCTCGCTTTGTGCACGGGGGCATTGTCATGCTGAAACAGGAAAGGGCCTTCCCCAAACTGTTGCCACAAAGTTGGAAGCACAGAATGGTCTAGAATGTCATTGTACGCTGTAGCGTTAAGATTTCCCTTCACTGGAACTAAGGGGCCTAGCCCAAACCATGAAAAACAACCCCAGAACATTATTCCTCCTCCACCAAACTTTACAGTTGGCACTATGCATTGGGGCAGGTAGCGTTCTCCTGGCATCCGCCAAACCCAGATTCGTCCGTCAGATGGTGAAGCGTGATTCATCACTCCAGAGAACGCGTTTCCACTGCTCCAGAGTCCAATGGCGGTGAGCTTTACACCACTCCAGCCGATGCTTGGCATGGTACATGGTGATCTTAGGCTTGTGTGCGGCTGCTCGGCCATGGAAACCCATTTAATTAAGCTCCTGACAAACAGTTATTGTGCTGACGTTGCTTCCAGGGGAAGTTTTGAACTCGGTAGTGAGTGTTGCAACCGAGGACAGACCATTTTTACGTGCTTCAGCACTCGCGGTCCCATTCCGTGAGCTTGTGCGGCCTACCACTTCGGGCTGAGCCGTTGTTGCTCCTAGACTTTTTCCACTTCACAATAACAGCACTTACTGTTGACCGGGGAAGCTCTAGCAGGGCAGAAATTTGATGAACTGACGTTGGAAAGGTGGCATCCTATGACGGTGCCACGTTGAAAGTCAGAGCTCTTCAGTAAGGCCGTTCTACTGCCAATGTTTGTCTATGGAGATTGCTGTCAGCTGTATAAAATCGAGCACACAGCCATGCAACGGGTGCTCAATGTAGAAAATAGTAAAAATAAAGAAAAACCCTGGAATGAGTCGGTGTGTCCAAGAATGTAGAATAATAGTGAAGACATCAAAACTATGAAATAACACATATGGAATCATGTAGTAACCAAAAAAGTGTTAAACAAATCAAAATATATTTTATTTGAGATTCGTCAAATAGCCAAGAATGTGCAAAGGGTGGAATCTCAAATATAAAATATATTTTGATTTGTTTAACACTTTCTTGGTTACTACATGATTCCATATGTGTTATTTCATAGTTTTGATGTCTTCACTATTATTCTACAATGTAGAAAATAGTAAAAATAAAGAAAAACCCTGGAATGAGTAGGTGTGTCCAAACTTAACTATATATATAGTTAGTACCAGTCAAAAGTTTGGACACACCTACTCATTCCAGGGTTTTTCTTAAGTATAGTGTACATTTATCAGACCCTCACATGACCAGGAAATACATTTACTCAGGTCCATCCTGGTCTACATCCTGGGCCCAGGGTTAGGGAGGCTACAGACCGAGATCTGGGCCCAGGGTTAGGGAGGCTACAGACCGAGATCTGGGCCCAGGGTTAGGGAGGCTACAGACCGAGATCTGGGCCCGGGGTTAGGGAAGCTACAGACCCAGATCTGGGCCCGAGGTTAAGGAGGCTACAGACCCAGATCTGGGCCCGAGGTTAGGGAGGCTACAGACCCAGATCTGGGCCCAGGGTTAGGGAGGCTACAGACCGAGATCTGGGCCCGGGGTTAGGGAGGCTACAGACCCAGATCTGGGCCCGAGGTTAGGGAGGCTACAGACCCAGATCTGGGCCCGGGGTTAGGGAGGCTACAGACCCAGATCTGGGCCCGGGGTTAGGGAGGCTACAGACCCAGATCTGGGCCCGGGGTTAGGGAGGCTACAGACCCAGATCTGGGCCCGGGGTTAGGAAGGCTACAGACCCAGATCTGGGCCCGGGGTTAGGGAGGCTACAGACCCAGATCTGGGCCCGGGGTTAGGGAGGCTACAGCACTTCTCCATTTCTTTAATAAAATAACACACTAAATAAACAGATGTGCCAGTGTGTGTGTGTGTGTGTGTGTGTGTGTGTGTGTGTGTACATACACTCTTGAATAAACAGGTATGCCAGTGTTAGGGTTACAGTGTGTCCACTGTAGAGGAAGTCTCCACACATGAGATGACCCCCGGTGATTGACAGGCCTCCTCCACTAATCAGACCCAGGATACGCCACACCATCCCTTCAGAGTCTCCATAAAGCTAGAGGGGGGGGGAGAGAGAGTTTTAGTAACTATGGTAACTGGCATATTCTTTGCATCATTTCTAGAATGTTACTGGTCATAGTGAAACCATTGGGAGCCACCATTGGTGTATATAAACCTTGGATTGCTGATGCCATTTACTGTCCAATAGAGCCCCACAGTGGATGTGTCAAAGTACCCATAAAACCTAGTGGTCAAACAAGGAAATGGTTCCAATCGTTTTTCCACCATGTATTTTTTCCCCATAGGGCATTTTGGCGTGACGTTTTGATAACCATGTAAAAAGGTGACTTTTATCGATATATTCTGCTATTTATTCACGATTCGGCAGTCTCGTCCAGATCATCATGGCATTTGTAGTTCTTTATGATAGCCACATTAGCAGCTAATTAGCATTTCATTTGTTGGGGGTAACTACAGGCAAATCCATTGATAAAAGTCACCTATATATGAATCATTGTGTGTACCTTAGCTTGAAAACAGCCCCATCAGTCATCTAGTCTATTTATGAGTCAGTGTGTACCTTAGCTTGAAAACAGCCGCATCAGTCATCTAGTCTATTTATGAGTCATTGTGTACCTTGGGGGCGCAGGTGAAGTGTTCACCAGGTACAGGTAGTGTGGTGACATACATGGTGACACAACGGTACATGTACAACGTTCCAATCATGAAGAAACACCTCCGCCCAATGATGGACCTGGAGGGGGGAGACAGAGTTACGACAATTAGAACAGCAGTGGGGACAGACAGACAGACAGACAGACAGACAGACAGACACAGAGAGAGAGAGACACAGAGAGACACAGAGAGACACAGAGAGACACAGAGAGACACAGAGAGACACAGAGAGACACAGAGATAATGTACCTGTGTTTGAGGAAGAGCCACTGAATGAACCAGAGTCCCACCAGCACCATCCCGTTGACTTCGGTTACCGTAAACGCCCACGGTACACGGTCCACATAGTCAAAGAACTTATCCGGTAACGGGGGACTGACCGATTTATCCGGTACCCGTTCATGTACGACGGTGATGATGACTGTGGTCAGGATGAGGTTGAACAACGCGTACACAAACGCCACCCCTGTTTTCCACCATTCCCGCGGCAACCGGTTGCTACGGCCTTCCGGTACCTGAATCTTGATGTAGTCACTGTGTTTCTGGAGACCGTTGCTAAGCGACTGGATCAGTCGGCTGGATTTGCTGCTAGCTCTGCCAGTCTGTCGGTCGTCGTGGTGATGCTTGGGGTTAGGGATGTGCTCCGTTATTGTTGCCGAGGAAGGGTTGCCGTTGGGGACGACGTGAGGAGGCGGGGACTCCATCGTCACAGAGACCTCCAGGTGGGAGTGGCCTCCAGTCGGACGCGCCTCGTCTTCGTGCATCAGCAGGCTCCAAACAGGTCCTTTAACCAAATCTCTAAAAAAAAGTATCTTCTAGAAACGTGTGATTTGGTGGGTTAGAGGTACCTGATCAATGTGATCAATAATCCGATCAGTTCTGGTCAAATCAAAATCAGCTCTGGGAGGTAATCAAGAACGTCACAGAGCTTTTGGAAACACCTGGAAAAACACAAGTACACACAGACATCAGAAACTGTCCAGGAGAGTAGAACCTGTTTCTACCTGGTCAAGTGAAGGAACTGAAATGTAGAAGGAGGGGGGGGGGGGGTGAAAACCTGTTTGACAGGCAATAGCTAGCGAGCACAGGCGGTTAGTGGCACCTTAATTGGGGAGGACGGGCTCATGGATGGTTGCATGGTTTGATGCCGTTCCAAACAGTATTATGAGCCATCCTCCCCTCAGCAGCCTCCATTGAGGACGGGCTCATGGTAATGACTGGAGTGGATGGTTGCATGGTTTGATGCCATTCCAAACAGTATTATGAGCCATCCTCCTCTCAGCAGCCTCCACTGACAGACAGGCTGTTTTCAGAGGTCTCAGGGGCAGTTTCCCGGACACATATTAAAGCATAGTTCTAGATTTAAAAAGCATTCTGAATGCCCCATTTAAAAAGTGCTTTCCAGGACTGGACTTCATCTGTGTCTGGGGAAACCAGCCCTCAGTGGTCAGAGACGACAGGCAGGTTTTTTCTCCCTGTATAGTCACACTCAGTCAACACAGGTGAGAAATGATATGTTCCTACCTGTAGGAATGTTTGACTCACAGTAACCAGAGAGAGAGAGAGAGACACACCTTAAAACCACACAGAACAATGAAGAGTTCAGACTGGCAAGATGGAGGGAGTGGTAGAGAGTTTAAAAAGTGAAAAAGATAATATGATATTCAGATAATGTGAATCACAATCCTCAAACAAGTACACTACCTACAGCACCAGTGAAATGTTTGGACACCTACTCATTCCAGGGGTTCTTTATTTTTTTAACTATTTTCACTTTTTTAGAATAATAGTGAAGACAACACTATGAAATAACACATATGGAATCATGTAGTAACCAAAAAAAAGTGTTAAACAAATCAAAATATTTGAGATTTGAGATTCTTCAAATAGCCACCCTTTGCCTTGATGACGGCTGTGCACACTCTTGGCATTCTCTCAACCAGCTTCATGAGGTAGTCACGTGGAATGCATTTCAATTAACAGGTGTGCCTTGTTAAAAACCCTTGAATGAGTAGGTGTGTCCAAACATGACTGGTACTGTAGGTAACTTACTAACGGCATGTTACGTAACACACGTTGTTGGAGAAAAGTATATTGTGTGAGAGTGAGAAGGGAGTCCTCAAAATGCTACAAATCATCTTTCTCCTCTCTCCAGCATCCCTGAGGGGCCCCCGTGTTGAGGATCAGCGTGGCAGATGTGTTGTTGCCTACCCTTACCACCTGGGGGCGGCCCATCAGGAAGTCCAGGATCCAGTTGCAGAGGGAGGTGTTTAGTTCCAGGGTCCTTAGCTTAGTGATGAGCTTTGAGGGCACTATGGTGTTGAACGCTGAGCAGTAGTCAATGAATAACATTCTCACATAGGTGTTCCTTTTGTCCTTTTGTAGTCTGTAATAGTTTGCAAGCCCTGCCACATCCGACGAGCGTCAGAGCCGGTGTAGTACGATTCAATCTTATTCTGTATTGACTCTTTGCCTGTTTGATGGTTCGTCTGAGGGCATAGCGGGATTTCTTATAAGTGTCCGGGTTAGTGTCCCGCTCCTTGAAAGCGGCAGCTCTAGCCTTTAGCTCAGTGCGGATGTTGCCTGTAATCCATGGCTTCTGTTTGGGATATGTACGTACGGTCACTGTGGGGACGACGTCGTCGATACACTTATTGATGAAGCCGGTGACTGAGGTAGTCTATTCCTCAATGCCATTGAATGAATCCCGGAACATATTCCAGTCTGTGCTAGCAAAACAGTCCTGTAGCGTAGCATCCGCGTCATGTGACCACTTCTGTATTGCGAGACACTGGTACTTCCTGGTTTAGTTTTAGCTTGTAAGTAGGAATCAGGAGGATAGAATTGTGGTCAGATTTGCCAAATGGAGGACGAGGGAGAGCTTTGTATGCGTCTCTGTGTGTGGAGTAAAGGTGGTCCAGAGTTTCTTTTTTTTTTTTTTTAAAGCTAGTTGAGTGCGGTCTTAGTGCCAGCATCGGTTTGTGGTGGTAAATGAATAATATAAATGAGAACTCGCTCGGTAGATTTTGTGGTCTACAGTTTATCATGAGGTACTCTACCTCAGGCGAGCAAAACCTCCAGACTTCTTTAATATTAGACACCAGCTGTTATTGACAAATAGAGACACACCCCCGCCCCTCGTCCTACCAGACGTAGCTGCTCTGTCCTGCCGATACACGGAAAACCCAGCCAACTGAATATTATCCATGTCGTCGTTCAGCCACGACTCGGTGAAACATAAGATATTACAGTTTTTAATGTCCCGTTGGTAGGATAGTTTCGAGCTGAGATCATCCAGTTTATTCTCCAGTGATTGCACGTTGGCCAATAGAACGGATGGTAGAGGCGGTTTACCCACTCTCTACGAATTCTCACAAGGCACCCCGATCTCCGCCCCCTTTATTTCCGTCTTTTCTTAACGCTAATGACAACGATTTGGGTCTGGTCTCGGAGAAGCAGTATATCCTTTGCGTCGACAGTTACAGTTTTTCCCCGTTGGAAGGATAGTCTTGATCGTAGATCATCCCCCAAAAAAAAAAACCTTCATCCAGTTTGAGGTGAGTAATCGCTGTTCTGATGTCCAGAAGCTCTTTTCGGTCATAAGAGACGGTGGCAGCAACATTATGTACAAAATAAGTTACAAAACAATGCGAAAAAGCAAAACAAAATAGCACGGTTGGTTAGGAGCCAGTAAAAACGGCAGCCATCCCCTCCGGCGCCATTATACCCCTCTGAGTTAGCTCTGGTTCGTTCAACCATCCCTATGGGGAAAATGAATGGGGAAAGAAGAGTTTTGGAATAAACGCCAAGAATAAGGTCTGAGGTTAACACAGGCTTAGGAGATCTGATACGTTTTGTTCTATGGAGATAATCAAGCAATAAGGCCTGAGGGGGAGTGGTATATGGCCAAATATACCACGGCTCAGAGGTGTTCTTAAGCACGACGCAACAAGGAGTGCCTGGATACTGCCATTAGCCGTGGTATATTGGCCATAAGACTCTACGACGTTCACAGAGCGCTTTGTACACCAAAATGTCAGTCGAACCGATCCAGAACTGCTCAGGACCGGTCCAGAACTGCGCAATGTTCCCTCTAATTTTTTTGGGGCACTGAGTAAACTTTAGGTCTTGTGAGCGGAAACTTGAACATTGTGAAAATGTTGTGCAACTTCTGGCGCGCGTTTACAGTGAATACTGAGGCTGTATCCTGACAGTTATAGACAGTAGCCAACAGGCTGTACCCTGACAGTAGCCAACAGGCTGTATCCTGACAGTTTTAGACAGTAGCCAACAGGCTGTACCCTGACAGTAGCCAACAGGCTGTATCCTGACAGTTTTAGACAGTAGCCAACAGGCTGTATCCTGACAGTTTTAGACAGTAGCCAACAGGCTGTACCCTGACAGTTTTAGACAGTAGCCAACAGGCTGTATCCTGACAGTTTTAGACAGTAGCCAACAGGCTGTACCCTGACAGTAGCCAACAGGCTGTATCCTGACAGTTTTAGACAGTAGCCAACAGGCTGTACCCTGACAGTTTTAGACAGTAGCCAACAGGCTGTATCCTGACAGTTTTAGACAGTAGCCAACAGGCTGTATCCTGACAGTAGCCAACAGGCTGTATCCTGACAGTTTTAGACAGTAGCCAACAGGCTGTATCCTGACAGTTTTAGACAGTAGCCAACAGGCTGTATCCTGACAGTTTTAGACAGTAGCCAACAGGCTGTATCCTGACAGTTTTAGACAGTAGCCAACAGGCTGTATCCTGACAGTTTTAGACAGTAGCCAACAGGCTGTACCCTGACAGTAGCCAACAGGCTGTATCCTGACAGTTTTAGACAGTAGCCAACAGGCTGTACCCTGACAGTTTTAGACAGTAGCCAACAGGCTGTATCCTGACAGTTTTAGACAGTAGCCAACAGGCTGTATCCTGACAGTAGCCAACAGGCTGTATCCTGACAGTTTTAGACAGTAGCCAACAGGCTGTATCCTGACAGTTTTAGACAGTAGCCAACAGGCTGTATCCTGACAGTTTTAGACAGTAGCCAACAGGCTGTATCCTGACAGTTTTAGACAGTAGCCAACAGGCTGTATCCTGACAGTTTTAGACAGTAGCCAACAGGCTGTATCCTGACAGTTTTAGACAGTAGCCAACAGGCTGTATCCTGACAGTTTTAGACAGTAGCCAGCAGGCTGTATCCTGACAGTTTTAGACAGTAGCCAACAGGCTGTATCCTGACAGTAGTCAACAGGCTGTACCCTGACAGTTTTAGACAGTAGCCAACAGGCTGTATCCTGACAGTTTTAGACAGTAGCCAACAGGCTGTATCCTGACAGTTTTAGACAGTATCCAACAGGCTGTATCCTGACAGTTTTAGACAGTAGCCAACAGGCTGTACCCTGACAGTTTTAGACAGTAGCCAACAGGCTGTATCCTGACAGTTTTAGACAGTAGCCAACAGGCTGTATCCTGACAGTTTTAGACAGTAGCCAACAGGCTGTATCCTGACAGTTTTAGACAGTAGCCAACAGGCTGTATCCTGACAGTTTTAGACAGTAGCCAACAGGCTGTATCCTGACAGTTTTAGACAGTAGCCAACAGGCTGTACCCTGACAGTTTTAGACAGTATCCAACAGGCTGTATCCTGACAGTTTTAGACAGTAGCCAATAGGCTGTACCTTTACAGTTTTAGACAGTAGCCAACAGGCTGTATCCTGACAGTTTTAGACAGTAGCCAACAGGCTGTATCCTGACAGTTTTAGACAGTAGCCAACAGGCTGTATCCTGACAGTTTTAGACAGTAGCCAACAGGCTGTATCCTGACAGTTTTAGACAGTAGCCAACAGGCTGTATCCTGACAGTTTTAGACAGTAGCCAACAGGCTGTATCCTGACAGTAGCCAACAGGCTGTACCCTGACAGTTTTAGACAGTAGCCAACAGGCTGTACCCTGACAGTTTTAGACAGTAGCCAACAGGCTGTATCCTGACAGTTTTAGACAGTAGCCAACAGGCTGTATCCTGACAGTAGCCAACAGGCTGTACCCTGACAGTTTTAGACAGTAGCCAACAGGCTGTACCCTGACAGTTTTAGACAGTAGCCAACAGGCTGTACCCTGACAGTTTTAGACAGTAGCCAACAGGCTGTATCCTGACAGTTTTAGACAGTAGCCAACAGGCTGTACCCTGACAGTTTTAGACAGTAGCCAACAGGCTGTATCCTGACAGTTTTAGACAGTAGCCAACAGGCTGTATCCTGACAGTTTTAGACAGTAGCCAACAGGCTGTATCCTGACAGTTTTAGACAGTAGCCAACAGGCTGTATCCTGACAGTTTTAGACAGTAGCCAACAGGCTGTACCTTTACAGTTTTAGACAGTAGCCAACAGGCTGTATCCTGACAGTTTTAGACAGTAGCCAACAGGCTGTATCCTGACAGTAGCCAACAGGCTGTACCCTGACAGTTTTAGACAGTAGCCAACAGGCTGTACCCTGACAGTTTTAGACAGTAGCCAACAGGCTGTACCCTGACAGTTTTAGACAGTAGCCAACAGGCTGTATCCTGACAGTTTTAGACAGTAGCCAACAGGCTGTACCCTGACAGTTTTAGACAGTAGCCAACAGGCTGTATCCTGACAGTTTTAGACAGTAGCCAACAGGCTGTATCCTGACAGTTTTAGACAGTAGCCAACAGGCTGTATCCTGACAGTTTTAGACAGTAGCCAACAGGCTGTACCCTGACAGTTTTAGACAGTAGCCAACAGGCTGTATCCTGACAGTTTTAGACAGTAGCCAACAGGCTGTATCCTGACAGTTTTAGACAGTAGCCAACAGGCTGTATCCTGACAGTTTTAGACAGTAGCCAACAGGCTGTACCCTGACAGTTTTAGACAGTAGCCAACAGGCTGTATCCTGACAGTTTTAGACAGTAGCCAACAGGCTGTATCCTGACAGTTTTAGACAGTAGCCAACAGGCTGTATCCTGACAGTAGCCAACAGGCTGTATCCTGACAGTTTTAGACAGTAGCCAACAGGCTGTATCCTGACAGTAGCCAACAGGCTGTATCCTGACAGTTTTAGACAGTAGCCAACAGGCTGAACCCTGACAGTTTTAGACAGTAGCCAACAGGCTGTACCCTGACAGTTTTAGACAGTAGCCAACAGGCTGTATCCTGACAGTTTTAGACAGTAGCCAACAGGCTGTACCCTGACAGTTTTAGACAGTAGCCAACAGGCTGTATCCTGACAGTTTTAGACAGTAGCCAACAGGCTGTATCCTGACAGTTTTAGACAGTAGCCAACAGGCTGTATCCTGACAGTTTTAGACAGTAGCCAACAGGCTGTATCCTGACAGTTTTAGACAGTAGCCAACAGGCTGTATCCTGACAGTTTTAGACAGTAGCCAACAGGCTGTATCCTGACAGTTTTAGACAGTAGCCAACAGGCTGTATCCTGACAGTTTTAGACAGTAGCCAACAGGCTGTATCCTGACAGTTTTAGACAGTAGCCAACAGGCTGTACCCTGACAGTTTTAGACAGTAGCCAACAGGCTGTACCCTGACAGTTTTAGACAGTAGCCAACAGGCTGTATCCTGACAGTTTTAGACAGTAGCCAACAGGCTGTATCCTGACAGTTTTAGACAGTAGCCAACAGGCTGTATCCTGACAGTTTTAGACAGTAGCCAACAGGCTGTATCCTGACAGTTTTAGACAGTAGCCAACAGGCTGTATCCTGACAGTTTTAGACAGTAGCCAATAGGCTGTACCTTTACAGTTTTAGACAGTAGCCAACAGGCTGTATCCTGACAGTTTTAGACAGTAGCCAACAGGCTGTATCCTGACAGTTTTAGACAGTAGCCAACAGGCTGTATCCTGACAGTTTTAGACAGTAGCCAACAGGCTGTACCCTGACAGTTTTAGACAGTAGCCAACAGGCTGTATCCTGACAGTTTTAGACAGTAGCCAACAGGCTGTATCCTGACAGTTTTAGACAGTAGCCAACAGGCTGTACCCTGACAGTTTTAGACAGTAGCCAACAGGCTGTATCCTGACAGTTTTAGACAGTAGCCAACAGGCTGTATCCTGACAGTTTTAGACAGTAGCCAACAGGCTGTATCCTGACAGTTTTAGACAGTAGTCAACAGGTTATTGTGGCTATCTGAGCATAATGTAGGCCTACCAACCAAACCAATGGAGAAAATCCCTTAACATTTTCACATGGAAATAGCTTTTGATTTCTATGATGTAGCCTACAGTAGATTGATGATAAAAAAAAATATTTAATCCATTTTTGAAAAAGGCTGTAAAGTAACAGAAATGTGGACAAAGTCAAGGGGTCTGAATACTTTCCCAATGCACTGCATATACACACAGAATTATATAAAATTATACAATTGTATAACATTGGGGTCTTTGAAAATTACCAATAAGTGCTTGAAAAAGTCCCTGAAAGTCCTTGAATTTGACTTGCCAATGTCTGTATGGACCCTGCTTAAAGGATGTATAGTCCTAGACCTGTTGTTGTAAAGGTGGAGTTACGGGTCAATTTGCTATTTACTTTTATTCTCTTAGTACACATGTGGAACTGCATAAAAATCATTTTTATTTTTGTTTCAAACCATTTTGAACTGTTGATCCCAATGTCATACATTGGCCCATTATTAATAGAAAGTCCCATCTATCCAAATAAAAATCTGACACCGTAACTCCAGGCCTGTGGAGGGACGTTGGCAATGCCGGGTTCAAAACAACTGGGGTCAAATCACGACGTCAGCGGAGATCTTGAAAGAGGCCCGAGTTCCCAGTTGCTTTGAACGCGGCATAAATCACAAGCCACCGTCAAAGCGGTAGGACCGGAGAGGGGGTGTAATCATTACGGAAACCGGTTACCCTTTAAGAACCAAAACCAGAGTTTCTATTGGACAAATTCAGCTAGGTCCCTCCTCGTGTCATTCCGTTTTGCAACATGATCGGCGTAATGAATACCCTCACAGTAAGCAACCTTCCCGTTCCCGACGCCATCATCACAGCACGGGGGCGATAATCACATGAAGGATTTACACAGGGGGTCAAATATAAAAAGTTAGGAGTCCCGGGTGTTTAAGTACTGGAAACAGTTAGGTATTTAACATTCTCTGGATATTTGAACTGCAAAGCCAGTCAGACGAAATCCACCTGTTGAAAGGTGAGCTATGGCTACCGACAACACCTGCTCTAACTCTGGAAACTTTTTATCTGCGCTCTTAGAGAACCGAAACCAACAAACGTTCTCACGTCAGGCTAATTAAACAATGTATCCCCCCACACACACACAAAAAAAAAGGGCGCTTACCTTTTGTTCGGTAACGTCAAAGTTAGAACTGTGTTTCCTCCGGTTGATTAGTCTTCTCCACCTCGGTGTTAAATCACGTCCCGCTCCCAGACACGCCCACCTACAGCTTCCTGTTACGTTCCATCAATTATCAACATGATCCAGTTTGGCTAACATTTCATGTACATTTCTATATTTTATAATATAATCCAACTTTCATATAAAGGTGTCGATTTTATATTTAAAGGTTTTAAAATCTTCCGGCAGAAAACAGGTCCTCCCCTGAACCAAGGCCACTCCCCGTCAGTGAGTCGTTTCTCGTTACACCGTCCCCCCGACCGACCGTCATCACGAGGGACTGTCCTGACTCCAGCGCACACTACAAGTCATTCAGATCACCTGTTTACTTAACGTTTTACCTCACCTCTCTAATTTAGTTTTAAATGAGGCTACCCCCGTGACTGACTGGAAACACAACGAGTCCAAATGGCACCCTATTCCCTATATAGTGCACAACTTCTGACCGGAGCCCTATGTACCCTCGTCAAAAGTAGTGCAGTAGGGCGCCATTTGGGAAGAAGCCAGTTGAAGTGAATAACCAACAACGCCGTGTGTGTGACACGTCCCGACCGGGCGCCCGGTCCCAGATGAGGAGGATTCAACTGTTGTTCTTATTGGTGGTTGAAACTGAAAGGAGCCTCACTAGACTCCAGTGTTGGCTGTTTGCTAGACTCCAGTGTTGGCTGTTTGTTGCCCTTTTCCTAGAGGTTGAACGAGTCCAACACTGGCGAGTTATCAGACCTATATGGCGAGTTACCAGGCTATATGTGGTCCTCTGTAGCTCAACTGGTAGAGCACGGCGCTTATAACGCCAAGGTAGTGGGTTCGATCCCCGGGACCATCCATACACAAAAATGTATGCACGCATGACTGTAAGTCGCTTTGGATAAAAGCGTCTGCTAAATGGCATATTATTATTATTATTATTATTATTATTATTATTATTATTATTATTATTATTATTATATGTCATCTATAAGCAGACCCCCCCTACTACAGTGTAAAACCACCCGTGCGTCAGTCATTCCGAATATTGAACGGCTCCCCGTGTGTTAATGCTAGATTAACCGTTTCTTGTAGTGTCTGCAGCTCAATCTCTTCTTTCCGCCGATATAAAGCGTGCGCCTATCTCATAGCACGAGGCTCGTGACAACTTCAGGGGAGTCATCTGTTGTTCAAGGCATAATAACATTGAATAACAGTTATTTTGTGTTTCTTCCATTTGCGAATAATCGCTCCAACTGTTGTCACCTTCTCACCAAGCTGCTTGGCGATGGTCTTGTAGCCCATTCCAGCCTTGTGTAGGTCTACAATCTTGTCCCTGACATCCTTGGAGAGCTCTTTGGTCTTGGCCATGGTGGAGAGTTTGGAATCTGATTGATAGATTGCTTCTGTGGACAGGTGTCTTTTATACAGGTAACAAACTGAGATTAGGAGCACTCATTTTAAGAGTGTGCTCCTAATCTCAGCTCATTACCTGTATAAAAGACACCTGGGAGCCAGAAATCTTTCTGATTGAGAGGGGGTCAAATACTTATTTCCCTCATTACAATGAAAATCAATTTATAACATTTTTGACATGCGTTTTTCTGGATTTTTGTTGTTGTTATTCTGTCTCTCACTGTTCAAATAAACCTACCATTAAAATTATAGACTGATCATTTCTTTGTCAGTGGGCAAATGTACAAAATCAGCAGGGGATCAAATACTTTTTTCCCTCACTGTAGGTGTGTCCAAACTTTTGACTGGTACTGTATATAATATATATATTTTAATTATACTTTTTTATGATATCCAATTGGTATATTATATTATTACAGCTGCAACTCCCTTACGGACTCGGGAGAGGCGAAGGTCGACAGCAGTGCTTCTTGACACACTGCTCACTTAACCCAGAAGCCAGCCGCACCAATGTGTCGGAGGAAACACCGTCCAGCTTGCAACCGAGGTCAGCTTGCAGGTGCCCCGGCCCGCCACAAGGAGTCACTAGAGGCTGCATTGCAACCTAGCGGTGTCAAAATCCCTGGTCTGCCTTAGAAAGCCTATGTAAATTACGATCGCCAGAGCGGCCCGTTTCGGCCTCTAAAATTAGTTTATTATGATCAAGTTCGATCCCCACAGTGAATTATTTTAAAGTTCTGAGAGTAAATAGAGCCAAATATATTGACAAAAGTCACCTTGTCTAAGAGAGATTTACACGAAACACAGCCCTTATTTTAAGTGTTTCTAAAATTCCCTACGGGAAAAATGAATGGTGGAAAAAGGATTGGAACCATTTCCCTGTTTGACCGGTAGAGTGCGCTATACTGAGAAGAGGGAGGACATGCGTTTTGAGGCAATGTGCTGTTTTCACCACAAGACGGCGCCATTGGGCAAAAGTAAAATAAATTTGGAGCGTTGAACAGACTGTTTCATGCGATTACACATGGAACCTAAGTATTATCTATCTCCCTCCCATCTTCTTATAACCTCTACATTTTACATTCTAGTAATTTAGCAAACACTCTTATCCAGAGCAACTTACAGTAGTAATTAGGGTTAAGTGCCTTGCTCAAGGGCACATCAACAGATTTTTCACATAGTTGGCTCAGGGATTCGAACCAGCGAAATTTCAGTTACTGGCCCAACTCTCTTAACCGCTAGGCTACCCACCCCCTCTCTCTCAGGCTCTCAGAGAATGGCACCCTATTCCCTATATAGTGCTCTCTGGTCAAAAGTAGTGGTCTATATAGGGAATAGGGTGCCATTCTCTGGTCAAAAGTAGTGCACTATATAGGGAATAGGGTGCCATTCTCTGGTCTAAAGTAGTGCACTATATAGGGAATAGGGTGCCATTCTCTGGTCTAAAGTAGTGCACTATATAGGGAATAGGATGCCATTCTCTGGTCTAAAGTAGTGCACTATATAGGGAATAGGGTGCCATTCTCTGGTCTAAAGTAATGCACTATATAGGGAATAGGGTGCCATTCTCTGGTCTAAAGTAGTGCACTATATAGGGAATAGGGTGCCATTCTCTGGTCTAAAGTAGTGCACTATATAGGGAATAGGGTGCCATTCTCTGGTCTAAAGTAGTGCACAATATAGGGACAAGGGTGCCATTCTCTGGTCTAAAGTAGTGCACTATATAGGGAATAGGGTGCCATTCTCTGGTCTAAAGTAGTGCACAATATAGGGAATAGGGTGCCATTCTCTGGTCTAAAGCAGTGCACTATATAGGGAATAGGGTACCATTCTCTGGTCTAAAGTAGTGCACAATATAGGGAATAGGGTGCCATTCTCTGGTCTAAAGTAGTGCACTATATAGGGAATAGGGTGTCATTCTCTGGTCTAAAGTAGTGCACTATATAGGGAATAGGGTGCTATTCTCTGGTCTAAAGTAGTACACTATATAGGGAATAGGGTGCCATTCTCTGGTCTAAAGTAGTGCACTATATAGGGAATAGGGTAACATTTAGGATGCAGAACGAGTTCTAGAGAGGTCAAGGGAATATTGAGACTTAAACTACTTACTACTACTACCATGATGGAGAGCAGGGCTGGGGTCAATTCCAATGTTTCCTTCAATTCAAATTGACCCCAGCCCTGGTGGAGAGAGATAGAGGTGAACTGCTTGCATGTATTAACAGGTTTTGTATCCCCTATAGGCCTGTTGACCTTTCCCACTGGGCACAGACGTCAAATTCAACGTCTATTCCACGTTTGTTCAACGTAATTTCATTGAAAATGACGTGGAAACACTGTTGATCCAACTAGTCCAGTGAGTTGTTATTTTCTTTAAGACATGGAGGTCTTAGTTTCTGTTCACACGAACAGCTGCAGTCTTATTTTAGCCCTGATCTCCCCCTTCCTCCCCCGTCTCCCCATACCTTCCCCCTACAGATGTAAGATCTTAATTTGAGCCAGTTTGCTACAGCAGGAAAATAATCCTGCAGCAACAGGAAATGTGAGTTATCTTGTGGATATGTCTATAATTAAAGGTGCTATATGCAGAAATCGCTCCGCCATTTCCTGGTTGCCAAAACTCTACTAGTTCGACTAATTTCAGTTTACGTGACAAAACAAGCAGTCATTGTGTAGACAATCAAATCAAATCAAATTGTATTTGTCACACGCGCCGAATACAACAGGTGTAGACCTTACCGTGAAACGCTTACTTACAAGCCCTTAACCAACAATGCAGTTTTAAGAAAATATAAATATTTACTAAATAAACTGAAGTAAAAAACAAAATAAAAAGTAATACAATAAAATAACAATAACGAGGCTATATACAGGGGGTACCGGTACCGAGTCAATATGCGGGGGTACAGGTTAGTCGAGGTAATAACGAGGCTATATAAAGGGGGTACCGGTACAGAGTCAATGTGCCGGGTACAGGTTAGTCCAGGTAATAACGAGGCTATATAAAGGGGGTACCGGTACAGAGTCAATGTGCCGGGTACAGGTTAGTCCAGGTAATAACGAGGCTATATAAAGGGGGTACCGGTACAGAGTCAATGTGCCGGGTACAGGTTAGTCCAGGTAATAACGAGGCTATATAAAGGGGGTACCGGTACAGAGTCAATGTGCCGGGTACAGGTTAGTCGAGGTAATTTGTACATGTAGGTAGGGGTAAAGTGACTATACATAGATAATAAACAGCGAGGAGCAGCAGTGTAAAAACAAAGTGTGCCAATGTAAATAGTCCGGGTGGCCATTTTGATTAATTGTACAGCAGTCTTATGTCTTGTGGGGTAGAAGCTGTTAAGGAGCCTTTTGGACCTAGACTTGGCGGCTCCGGTACCGCTTGCCGTGCGGTAGCGGAGAGAACAGTCTGTGACCTAGGGTGACTGGAGACATTTACAATGATTTGGGCCTTCCTCTGACACCGCCTGGTGTAGAGGTCCTGGATGGCAGGAAGGGATGTACTGGGCCTGTATGCACTACCTCCTGTATCTATGTACCATCTAAACCGCTGGGAAATATGTTTTCCACAACCAAAAGTACTGTACTGTATTTTCAGCTGTTTGAAACTGTTGTACAAAACCTAAAGTCAAAAAGTAAACTTGTGCACAGAAGCATAGAAATAGTGCACATAGAACTGCTTCTTAGACTTGCTTTGAATGAGAACGACAGATCTATAACTCACAGTTCTATGTGAATTTAGTCAGGTCGCCCAAATATTTACATATTGCAGATTTAATGGACAGTTCTTGTAGGGGGAAAATCATATCTGACATTTTAAAGTGGAAATTGCAAACTTTAGAAGGCTTTTTAAACCTCAAATACACTAGAAGTTTTGCATTTCCAGCTGGGAAATTCTCAGCAACAAAATAGTGATCAAATTAAGATCCTACATCTGTACGTCTCCCCCCTCTCCCTGAACCCGACCCTGCCAAGGCTGCGCCTACAGACTGGCGCGAACTTGATCTGCGAGCGCAAATGCTGTTGTGCTGAGTTGAAGAATGTCGGCTATGTGGGAGAGAGAAGGAGGAGAGAGAGAGAGAGAGAGAGAGAGAGAGAGAGAGAGAGAGAGAGAGAGAGAGAGAGAGGAGAGGAGAGACGAGATAGAGAGAGAGACGGAGAGATAGAGAGGAGAGAGAGAGAGAGAGAGAGAGGGGGAGAGAGAGAGAGAGAGAGAGAGGCAGAGGGAGAGAGGAAGACATTGATTGGGGGATAGAGAGAGGAGTGTTAACCCCAGATGTCAGTTGGTCAGTTTTATCCAACGCCTCTGTAACTTCTCTCTCTACCATGGCTGAAAACAATAACCCACCCCACCACAGACACAGGTAACTACATTTCTACCGCTCTTCTTCTCTCTCTGTCAACCTGGATCTGGAGGATGCCTTTTGATAGCTTACAAAACTGTAGTTTAGACACAAGGTTATAGAACTATTTATAGAACAACATATTAAGTGTGTGCCCTCAGGCCTCTACTCTACTACCACATATCTACAACACAAAATCCATGTGTACGTGTGTGTATAGTGCGTATGTTGTCGTGTGTTTGTATGCATGTGTCTATGTTTGTGTTGCTTCACAGTCCCCGCTGTTCCATAAGGTGTATTTTATCTGTTTTTTAAATCTGATTCTACTGCTTGCATCAGTTACTTGATGTGGAATAGAGTTCCATGTAGTCATGGCTCTATGTAGTACTGTGCACCTCCCATAGTCTGTTCTGGACTTGGGGACTGTGAAGAGACCTCTGGTGGCATGTCTTGTGGGGTATGCATGGGTGTCCGAGCTGTGTGCCAGTAGTTTAAACAGACATCTCGGTGCTTTCAACATGTCAATACCTCTCACAAATACGTGGAAAGAAATGTGTGTGTTTTTTGCCCATTTTAACCGCACACTTGTTGTTTGTGTACATGGATTTTATAATGCCGTATGTTTTTCCCCCAACACCACTTTCCATCAATTTGTATAGCAGACCCTCATGCCAAATTGAGTCAAAAGCTTTTTTGAAATCAACAAAGCATGAGAAGACTTTGCTTTTGTTTTGGTTTGTTTGTTTGTCAATTGGGTGTGAATACGTGGTCTGTCGTACGGTAATTTGGTAAGAACTCAATCTGACATTTGCTCAGTACATTATTTTCACTGAGGAAATGTATGAGTCTGCTGTTAATGAAAATGCAGAGGATTTTCCCAAGGTTGCTGTTGATGCATATCCCACTGTAGTTATTGGGGTCAAATTTGTCTCCACTTTTGTGGATTGGGGTGATCAGTCATTGGTTCCAAATATTGGGGAAGATGCCAGAGCTGAGGATGATGTTAAAGAGTTTAAGTATAGCCAATTGGAATTTGTGGTCTGTATATTTTATAATTTCATTGAGGATACCATCAACACCACAGGCCTTCTTGGGTTGGAGGGTTTGTATTTTGTCCTGTAGTTCATTCAATGTAATTGGAGAATCCAGTGGGTTCTGGTAGTCATTAATAGTTGATTCTAAGATTTGTATTTGATCATGTATATGTTTTTGCTGTTTGTTCTTTGTTATTGAGATAAAAAGATTGGAGAAGTTGTTTATCCCCACATCTCCGTTTTAGATAGATAGCTCTTTGTGTTGTTGTTTGTTTAGGGTTTTCCAATTTTCCCAGAAGTGGTTAGAGTCTATGGATTCTTCAATTACATTGAGCTGATTTCTGACATGCTGTTCCTTCTTTTTCCGTAGTGTATTTCTGTACTGTTTTAGTGATTCACCATAGTGAAGGCGTAGACTCAGGTTTTCTGGGTCTCTATTGTTTTGGTTGGATAGGTTTCTCCATTTCTTTCTTAGGGTTTTGCATTCTTCATCAAACCATTTGTCGTTGTTGTTAATTTTCTTAGGTTATCTGCTTGACATTTTTAGATTTGATAGGGAAGCTGAGAGGTCAAATATACTGTTTAGGTTTTCTACTGCCAAGTTTACACTTAAACTATTATAGTGAAATGTTTTGTCCAGGAAGTTGTCTATAAGGGATTGAATTTGTTGTTTCCTAATTGTTTTTTTGGTAGGTTTCTACACCACTTTCCTTCCATCTATAGCATTTCTTAATATTATTCAGTTCCTTTGGCTTTGATGCCTCATGATTGTGGCAGACCAGGGGGTTTGGTCAAGACGTTTACACAGATCAGACACGGACAGAATTGTATTAGCTGGTTTTAGTGGTTCCAAGGGTATTTATTTTATATCTTTATTTAAATAATAAACAAAGAGAAAAGAATAGGGATCCTCCAGGAGACCTCCTCCGGGGTACCGTCTTCTGGGCTCCTCCAGGAGACCTCCTCCGGGGTACCGTCTTCTGGGCTCCTCCAGGAGACCTCCTCCGGGGTACCGTCTTCTGGGCTCCTCCTGGAGACCTCCTCCGGGATACCGTCTTCTGGGCTCCTCCAGGAGACCTCCTCCGGGGTACCGTCTTCTGGGCTCCTCCAGGAGACCTCCTCCGGGGTACCGTCTTCTGGGCTCCTCCAGGAGACCTCCTCCGGGGTACCGTCTTCTGGGCTCCTCCAGGAGACCTCCTCCGGGGTACCGTCTTCTGGGCTCCTCCAGGAGTCCTCCTCCGGGGTACCGTCTTCTGGGCTCCTCCAGGAGACCTCCTCCGGGGTACCGTCTTCTGGGCTCCTCCAGGAGTCCTCCTCCGGGGTACCGTCTTCTGGGCTCCTCCAGGAGTCCTCCTCCGGGGTACCGTCTTCTGGGCTCCTCCAGGAGACCTCCTCCGGGGTACCGTCTTCTGGGCTCCTCCAGGAGTCCTCCTCCGGGGTACCGTCTTCTGGGCTCCTCCAGGAGGCCTCCTCCGGGGTACCGTCTTCTGGGCTCCTCCAGGAGACCTCCTCCGGGATACCGTTTTCTGGGCTCCGGGGTCTTGCTGTGGGGAACAAAACCCAGCTCCCTGCATTATCTCTGGTACTGAGCACGACTGTATGGGAGTAACCTCTCTTCCCCAGTCTCCACCCCTTCTGGCAGCTTTATGGGACTCGTCCAGCTGGTGAGCAATCAGCCCCTTGATTACTCACCAACCACAATCAGCCCCAATTAGTCCTAGGCCGGAGAGCCCGTCGAGACCAGGCACGTCCAACAGAGGGAGCCATCGCCTCGTAATGTAGCCACCAGAGGGAGACTCCTCGACAAGTCTCCCCCTGGTGGCTAACCTGCGGTACGCCACACTCTGTTCAAGGAGCCTGTGATTTTGCTGTGGTCTGATAGGGGTGTCAGTGGGCTGACTGTGGTCTGATAGGGGTGTCAGTGGGCTGACTGTGGTCTGATAGGGGTGTCAGTGGGCTGACTGTGAACGCTCTGAGAGACTCTGGGTTGAGGTCAGTGATAAAGTAGTCTACAGTACTACTGCCAAGGGAATGAACTGTAGGTGTACCTACCATAGGAGTCCCCTCGAAGCCTACCGTTGACTATGTACAGACAGAGATGCAGGAGTTGTGACCCGTTTTTGTTGGTTGTTTTGTCATAGTTGTGTCTAGGGGGGGGGGGGGGCATATTTGGGAGGGAATATTGTGGACCTGGTCATAAAGGCTGTTCAAGTCCAGGGTGGAGTGGTGGTGGGCCAGGTAGACATTAGGTTTTGAGGCCCAGTCCCGGGAAATGCTGACATTCACCCTCTGTATGGTGACAGGGTGAAAGCCTTTTGGTGGTAGCAGGGTGGAGATAACTAATTGTGCATTGGGGAAAGTGGAAGAAGCTTTTTCAATCACTCCCTTGAGTGCTGTGGCAACCCTTTCCTGCTGGGCCCTCAGGTCATTTGTGCCCGTGTGAATTATAATGTGGCTGGGGGACCCTAGTCTGTCCTCTGACAGCAGCTCCAGGGCCTAGTGTTTGGACCCTAGTCTGTCCTCTGACAGCAGCTCCAGGGCAGGCCTAGTGTTTGGGTACCAGAGTTTAGCTACTTTTTTATTTATTTGTCATTTAGCAGACGCTCTTATCCAGAGCGACTTTACAGTTAGTGCATACATTATTTTTTTTTTTCATACATGTGTTTGGGAAAAAGTTTGCCATTAAAATCAATGAGGAGCACAATCTCTCTCTCTCTCTCGCGCTCTCTTTCTCTCTCTCTCTCTTACTCTCTCTCTCTCTTTTTCCACCTGACTGGCTCATCAGTGAGTCAGTGTGTGTCAGAGAGAGAGAAAACAATAGAGATTGGTTGGTGTGTGTGTGTGTGTCTTCTAAAAGAGATCTGACCTTACAGGCGGGGCTTATGTTGAGAATTATGCAAATGTGGGTCCCCCCCCCCCCCCACACACACCCTGTGTTCCCTGTGTATAGCTCTAAGTGTTATTGAATAAGAGGAGCCACAGAATGCTTGATGGATGATAACATTTATTAATATATACACAAAACAGTCCTTACCCCAGGACATTTCAACTGGAGACTATTCCAGGGAATAAATCATAGATTTAAGTTTTATGAAGGGGAAAAAGGAAAAAAAAAAAGGGGGGAAGGGGAAAAAAGGGGGGGAAAAAAAGGGAAAAAAGGGAAAGGAAAAGAAGGGGAAAGGAAAAGGGGGGGGGGGGGGTTTTAAAAAAAAAAAAAAAAACCCCCCCGGGGGGGGGGGGGAAAAAAAAAAAACCCCTTTTTTTTGAGGGGGAGCCCTTTTCCCCTCCCCTTTCGTTCTGTTTTTTCTTTTTTTCCTCTTTTCCTTTTCTCTTCGGGTTTCTCTCCTTTTTTTTCCCCCTCTCTTCTCTCTCTCCCCCCCTTTTTTTCCCCCCCTTTTCCTTTCCCCTTTTTTTTTCCCCCCCCCTTTTTTTTTTTCTTTTCCCCCTGTTTTTTTTCTTTTTTTGCTTTTTTTTTTTTTTTCCCCCCGGGCCTCGGGTTTTTTGGGGGGGCCTGCAATTCCTGGTGGGTTAGGGTTGGGGAAAATTTCAAAGTTAATTGGCTTTTTTGGAGACAATGATGTGATGTATGGAATGTAAGGGAAAACATCTAGAATTCAGGCAATGCAGCATGGCTTTGATCCCGACGAGATTCGGGCAGAACTGATTTTTCTACGGTTTTTTTCACGTCTCCCGTACTGTCTGTTGTCCGTCTCCAGTCACTCTGTCTGTCTGCACTGTCTCCACTCCCTTGTCGCTGCTGTCTGTTGTCACGGGGAAACCCCCGTCACTCTGTCGTGTCTTCATTTTTTTTTCTCCACGTCACCCCTTTTGTTGCACTGTTCCCCGCATTGTCGTCTGTCAGATCCACGTCACTCGCGTTGTCTGTCACTGTCTCCACGTCACTCTGTCTGTCTGTCACTGTCTCCACGTCACTCTGTCTGTCTTCTGCACTGTTCCACGTCCCCGTCTGTCGTACTGCTCCCCGTCACTCTTTTGTCGTCGTCACTGTCTCCCGTCACTCTGTCTGTCGTCCTGTCCCACGTCACTTGCTGTTGTCCGTCTCCCGTCACTTTCTGTTGTCTGTCTGTCCGTCTCCACGTAAATTGTCGTCTGTCTGTCACTGTCTCCACGTCACTCTGCTGGCGTTTAGTTCCACGCACTTGTCTGTATTCACGTTCCGCACTCTGTCTGTTTTGGGCACTGTCTCCCAAGTCACTCTTTTCTGTCGTCACTGTCTCCTGTCACTCTTGGGTTTTCACTGGGCTCCACGTCCCCCTGTTGTTTCGGCATTTTCCCAGTACTTTTGTCTGTCTGTCGGGCACTTTTTCTCCACGTCAATCTGTCGGTTTTGTCTGCACTGTCTCCAAAAACACCCGTCTGTCTGTTACTGTCTCCCCCTCCCCCCTGTCTGGCTGTCGTTTCACTGTCTCCACGTCACTCTGTCTGTCGGGCAAGTCTCCACGTCACCGTTGTCTGGGCACGTTTTCCAAGTCCCCCTCTGTTGTCACGGGTTTCCCAAATCACCTGTCTGTTTTGGGCGTCAGGGCTCCAAGCACTCGTCTGCGGGCACTTTTCTCCACGTCACCTCTGTTCCTGTCTTTTCCCCAAATTTTTTTTCCACGCAAAAACCGTCGTTAATGTCCCACGTCACTCTGGGCTGTTCTGTCATGTTCCACGTCCTTTGTTTGTCGGGCTGTCACCGTTCTCCAGTAAATTTTTGGCTGTTCCCCTGGGTTTCCCCGTCAATCTTTTTTGTCTGTTTTTTGTGGTCAATGTCTCCAAGGCACAATTTTTTCTTCTGTCAATGTCTCCCCGTAACCTTTTGTTGTCTGTCCCCTGTCTCCACGTCACTCTGTTTTGTCTTGGGGCACTTTTTTTCCCAAATCCAATTTTTCTGTCCCGGTTTTTTCACTTTTTCCCAAGGGACTAGGGGTTTTTGTGGCACTTTTTTCCTCCAAGTCACTTTGTTTTTGGTCTGTTTGTCGTCTGGGCCTTTTCACTGGGTTTCCAAAATTCACTCTTTTATCTTTTTTTACGTTTTTTGGTTTTTTTGTAAGGGGGTTCGGGATTTTTGGGGGTAGTTTTTTGGGGGGAAACGATGGTTGGGGGATGGGAGGAAAGTTTAAAGGGGGTGGTTAGAAAGAGGGGAAAAAATTTATTAATTTTTTTGAGGAAGGAAGGAAAGGAAAAAGGGGGGAAAACAAACTTTTAGGGTTTGTTTGAAGGTTTTAAAAAAAATTTTTTTTTTTTAAAACTTTAAAAAATTTTGGGGAAACAACCCCTACAAAAAAATCCAATTTAAATTTTTAAAACCCGTCAATAATTCCCCATTTCCTTTTTTTGTTGCAAGAAAAATTTTTGTCCTGCCCGTGAGGAAAAAGGTCAAATTAAAAAAAAAATGTTTGGCCTTTTTTTCCTTTTGTTTCCTTTTTTCTGAAAAGCCCCCCACAGTGTGGTTACAGATATGGTTTAGGGTTTTTAGGCTCAATTTGAATGGATTGGGCAGGGCAATTCATTGAAGTGGGTTGGAATTTTTAAAAAGGGGTAAAAAAAGGAAAAAACTTTTTAAAAAAAATAGCCCTCTACTTTGAGTTTTCGGTCCCCCCATTATTTGGATAGTCCCCCTATAGATGATCTACAGATGGTGGGACTATCAACAAAATTCTGTTTTAAGCCCGCTGCATGCTAAGGTTAGGGGTTTAAAGGGTTTGGGTTTAAAAAATAAGGGTTAGGGTTTTTTTAAGGGTTAAGGTTAGGGGTTTGAATAAGGGGGTTTGGGTTTGGGTTAAAGGGTTTGGGTTAAAAATAAGGGTTGGGTTAAAAGGGTTTGGATTTGGGCCAAAGGGTTGGGGAAAGGTTTTTAATTTGGGTTAGGGCTGGGGGTTTGGGTTAGGGTTAAAGGATATTTATTGAAATGTTGACAATTAAATTTAACATTTACTGAAATCTTACAAAAACCCTTTTAATTTGGGAAATTTTCCCAAATAAAATGTTTTCCCAGGTTTTATTGAGAAAATTTATTGAAAAAAAGATTCCAAATTTAAAAAATAAAAATTTAAAAACCTTTTTTTCGAATTGACCCCTGACCTAAACCCGGTTTTTAGTGGCCCCGAAGAAGGTGATGGTGCTGGTGTGTTTTGTGAACCCCAAAAAACAAAAGGTTAATGAAAAGATTTTCGCAAGATAGACATGGCAGCTCTGTTTTTGGCTCCTAAGCAACTTTTTCAGTATTTCGTTTTTTTTTTTACCCTTTTTTTTCTCCCCATTTATTGTTTTTTTATTTCTTACATTATTAAACAAACAGCCGGGAAATAAACTTTTTTTGGGCCTCTGTTTGCTCAGCTGGTAGAGCACGGCCCCTTGTACCCCTCAAGGGTGGGTTTGATCCCCGGGGCCACCCCTAAATAAATGTTGCACGCCAAAGACTGTAATTCTTTGGATAAAAGCGTCTGCTAAATGGCATATTATTATATTAAAAGAAACGGTAACTCACCAGCATTACAACCCGGGAATATGCTTTCCCGTTTGGGTCCCTTTGTTCGTACCCCCCCCCCCAAATTAATTGGGAATTTTTCCAAAAGGCCGCTCAAGAGAAGAGGTTTTTCGGAAATGGCATCTAGTCCGACTCAGGAGGCCGTGCCCCCACCCTCCATCACTTTTGGGGTATATTTCTCGCTTTAAAGTTCAGTCTTGGCATTTTAAAATAAAACAAAAAATCAGGGCCCAGGATCTCCTTCCCGAGAGGAATCGGGACTTTAAATCCTTTTTTTTCACAGAACGTGGCTCTTCCCGGGTATTTCTGGCCCCCTCCAGACAACCAGCTGGATTCCTTTAGTACAACAAAAGATGGAAAAAAGAACTCTCCCGGAAAGAAAAAAAGGCGGAGGTGGTTTTGTTTTCATTTTATTAACTTTCTCATGGTTTTGATTTTGGCCCAAAGTAAAGGAGGGTCAAGTCCCAAATGTGGTGATTTAAAACCTACCCAAAAACCCCAAAAAAAGTGGATAGAAGGCCCGCCAAAAATTTGCGCAAAAAAAAAAAAAAGGGGGAAAAACGCGAAAAACCCCCGCATTTTAAAACGGGGAAGGTGACTGGGAAAATGGGTTTAAAAAAACAGTCGAGTTATTCCTCGTTTAAAGCCCAAACCCAAACAGGGAAAGTCAGTTTCAGAGAAAAGTGGAGTTTTCAATTTTAAAGGTAGACAAAGGGAACGTATGTGGAGGATCTTTCAGAAATACGGATTTTCAAAAAAGGAAAAAATCAGCCCCGGGTTTCGGGGCACCGAGTTTTTGCTCCCCGGGCAAAGGGGTAAAACAACCCTTTTTCGCCCGCTTTTAGGAAACGCAGTGCACCCAAAAGCGGAAGTCGAAGGACGTGGGTCTCATTCCCCCTGGCCGAAGTGAGTAAGACATTTTTTTCGGGGGTTTACCCCCCTTTCAAGGCTGCCCGGGGCGAAGGCATCCCAAGGCCCCGTCCTCAAGGGATATGCCAGACCAAACTGGTGGGGGTGTTTCCCGGGCATATTCAATTCTCCCCTTTTTCCCCGCCTGCTGTCCCCACTTGCTTTAAGAGTCCACCATTTTCCGGGACCCAAGGAAAAGCAAAAAAGGGAAATGGAAAATAAATGACTATAACCCCATTTCACTCCCCTTTTGTCATCATATGGGAAAGTGTTTGGAGGAGGTTTTGTTTAAAGGGGTCAATAAAATCCCCCCTTAAACCCGACACCCTGACCCACTGCAATTTGCCCACCCCAAACTTAAAATACCTTTAAAGGGCCCCTTTAATTTCCCCCATCGCACTGCCCCCCCACGCCCTTTTCCCAACGGACAAAAGGAAAAAAACCTTTTCGTCAGAAGCTGTTATTGGGCTACAAACTCGCCCTTTTAAACACCCTATACCCCAAGCTCATCATTTTAAACTCGAGAGGGGCCCCTTGGGCCCGAAACCCCGGCCCTTTTTTGCAACTTGGGGGTATTTGGGCTTCCCGAAGGGGGGCCCCCAGGTTGGGGTGAAGGTTTGGGGAAAAAAAACCCCCCACTTTACTGATTTCCCCCCCCCTCAACATGGGTCCCCCCAAGGGTTGGGCTAAGCCCCCCCCCTGAAATTCCTGTTTTTTCCTATTTACGCAAGGCCCCCGCCCTGCCTCCAACTCAACATCAAATTTGCAAAGAAAAACACAAAACAGCAAAATAGGCCATTTTTTAACCCCCAAAAAGCCCCCAAAAAGGAAAAAGAACAGTTTATCCCCTTTCTTTTTTAAAACATTTAAGGTTCCCCCCAATCCGGGAAAATGTTTCCCCAAACGTATGATGAATCTGGCTCTAAAAGGGACCGCCACAGGAAAAGGAAGACCCAGGGGTTACCCTTTTGCAGTGATACTTCATTTGGTTACAAGCCCAAAAAAATTGCAGCCAAATAAAAAGTTTATAAGGGGGGGTTGTGTTTAACAGACAACCCTCTCAACATCAACTTTCAGAGGGAGGGGCTGGGGTGAATCGGGGCCCTTCCCCTGGTCAAATTGTGCCAAAAAAAAACCCCCTACAAAAGGGCACCCAATAAGGGAAAAAGAGGGTTGCCTTTGGGCCAAAAGTGATGGAGTGCTGATCAAAACACCCTGACCTCCACAATAACCCAACCTCAACCCAATTTTAAAAGGTTTGGGATGGTTTGGGGCCACAGAGTGAAGGAAAAGCCCGCCCCAAAAAGTGCTCAGAATTTTGTTTGGGGAAATCCTTCAAGAATGTTGGAAAAACATTTCCCGGGGGGGTGAAACGGGGTTTTTAGAGAATGCCAAAAAATGTGCAAAATTTTTCATTTAAAACAAAGGCGGGGGGCTACTTTTAAGAATCTAAAAATTAAAATATATTTGATTTTTTTTTAAAACAAATTTTTTTTATTTCTACATGAAAACCATATGTGTTATTTTAAGTTTTTAGGGTCTTCACTATTATTCTCCCTTGAAAAAAAAAAAACCCTTTTTTAAGGGGTAGGTGTGTCCAAACCCTTTTGGATATTGGGTTTTTTAATATACTGTATTTATACTCGGGGCTCCCAAACATTGCTGTCCCAATTTTATATAAACCCTTTAAATTTCCATTATTTTTTTTTAGATTTGTGGTTTTGTTTGGTTTTGTTAAAGTTAGATATTACTGACCAAATTTTTGGAGAAAAGGGGGAAAACCCAAGGATTTTACCCCCCACCCCCAATACATCTGGGGAAAAAATGTGTATGGGGCCCCCCAAATTAAAAAGTGATTGATTGAGGATTTGAATTTAAATTTTGTGATTTTCCCGAGCTTTTTCTCCACCCCGTTTTTACCAGGCATGGTTCGCCCCCTGGGGGGGGGGGAAGCGGGGCCCCCAAAGGGGAGTGAAAGGTCATGGGGATTTCCCAACACCCGGTGTTTCTGTTTAAAGGACAAGGGAAGGAACACACACGGGCCCAGCGTTAAGGGGCGGCGCGGGGAGGGGCGGCGGGGGGGGAAAAGCGAGGGGCGGGGCCGCGCGCGCGGGGGGCGCGGAGGAGCGGCGGGGCCCGGGGTTTTTTTTGGGCGGCAAGGAACAGCTACGAGGAGCCGGCTACACGAGAAACAAACCAGCGAGCGAGGGGAGCAGGGGCGGGGGGAAAAGCGAGCGAAGCGAGGGCCCAGCGAGCGGCGGAGGGCCCCGACGCGCGCGCGCCCCCCCCGGGGCGCGGCCCCACGGGCGGGCGCGCGCAGGGGGCCCGCGCGGCCCCGCGAGGGGGCCCCGGGCGCGGCCCAGCGAGGCGGGAAGAGCGAGTGGCCCCGGGGGGCGAGAGGCGGGGGGAGGGGGGGAAAAGGAAAAAGGGAAGGGGGGGGGGCGGGCGCGGGGGCCCGCCCCCCCGCCCCCCCCGCCCCCCCCCCTCCGCACCCCCCAAAGCGGGGAGGGGCGCGCGCAGCGCCGGGGGCGCCGCGGCGCGCGCGCGGGCGCGGCGAGGGCGAGCGAGCGGAGCGGAAAGGGGGCGAGCGAGGAAACGAGCGAGGGGAGGCAGCGAGGGGGAGGAGGGAGCCGGGTTTCGGGGCCCGGGGGGCGAGCGGAGGAGGAGCGAGGAGCGAGGGGAGGGGGGAGCGAGCGCGCGCGGCCCGAGGGCGGGCCCCGGGGGGGGGGGTCCGGGCCGAGAGGAGGGGGGGAGGAAAAGGGGGGGGAGGGGGTGAAGGGGGGCGGGGGGGCGGAGGGGGGAAATAGAGCGACCCAGGAGAGAGCGCGGGGACCGCGGGGCGGGCCCGGGGCGGGCGCGGGCGGAGGCGCGCGCGGCGCGCGCGGGGGCGCGGCGGGGCGCCGCGGAGGCGGGGCGCGCCGGGCGAGCCGCGGGGGGCGCGCGGGCGCGGGGGCGAGAGGAGGGGGGACGAGGGGAGACGAGGGCGAGGGGAGCGAAAAGAGCGAGGAGCGAGAGAGCGAGCGAGAGAGGACGAGCGAGCAGCGAAGGGGAGCGAGGAGGAGAGAGCGAAGGGGGGGAAGGGGGGAGCGAGCGAGCGAGCGAGCGAGGAGCGAGCGGGAGCGGGGGGAGAAAAGGGGGGCGAGAGAGAGCGGGGGCAGGGGGGAGGAGCAGAGAGGAGAGGGAGAGAGAGGATGGGGAGAGGCGGAGAGAGGGAAAAGGGAGAGGGACGAGGGCGGGGTTTTCCCCTTCTCTCTTCTCTTCCCTCTCTATCTCTCTCTTCTCTTTTATCTCTCTTTTCTCTCTCTCTTTCTCTTTTCTCCTCCTTTTTCTTTTCTCTATTTTCCCCTCTCTCCTCCCTTTTCCTCTCTCTCTCTCTTCTCTCCTTTTTCTCTCTCTCTCTCTCTCTGTCCTTCTGGTGTTCTCTTAGTCTTTGTCTTTTTTTTTCTTTTTCTCTATTTTCTTTTAATGATTTTTCGGGACTTTTTAAGGGTTTTTGTTGCCGGTTTTCCAAATTTTTTGTAAATATTAATAAATTATTAAAGCGTTTAAAAAATAAGGTATTTTTAAACCCAAAGTTTTATGTGGGTTTTCCCCTTTTGGTAGTCTTTCAGGGGAAAAAGGAGAGAAAAAGAAGAAACTGTTTGGGCGAGAACGCTAACTGGGAAGGGAAAGAACTCTTCTGAAAAACTGAAAAATTATACGGGTGAAAAAACAACCCGAAGAAAAAGGTAAGACGGGGTTAACCCCGGGCGGGTTTCCTTTGGTTTTTCTGCTGGTTTTTCTGACTGGGCTGGGTGACTGGTTAAACTTAAATGACGGCTGATGGTTAAAACCCGACGGTTTACTGAAGGGTTTTTTCTAACTGGTTAAAAATGATTTAAATGGTTGGGTGGTTTAAAAAATGGTTAACGGGTGAAAGGCTGATGGTTACTAAATGGGTTAAACTGACTGACCCGAGGGTGGTTTCTAAAATGGTTAAAAGACTGACCGGCTGGGGGTTTTCCCGACTGAAAGGCTGAATTTTTTGGGTTTTCCAAAATGGTTAAATTTACTTTTTTTATAACTGGTTTTAAAACTGACTGCTGGGGACTGGTTTAAATAACTGGTTAAATGACTGAGGCGATTTGGGTTTAAATAACGGGCGGCCCCGATTTGGTTTAAAAAAAGAATGGCTGAATGGTTTTTCTAAATGGTTAACCCCGAATGACCCCGGCTGAGGTTTTTCAAAATGGTTAACGACCCGACTGGCGATTTGGTTTTACTGGGCTGGGCTGGCGAATGGTTACCCAAAAAAGGTTTTTTTGACTGGTTTTCTAATGGTTTAAAAGAAATGACTGGCTGACTGGTTTTTTCTAATTTGGGTTTAATGGGCCCGACTGGCTGACCTTTGGTTTACTAAATGGGTTAAAATGACCCGCTGGGGGAATCCCGGGGTACTTTAACCCGGTTTTAACTGAGGGCTGGCTGGGTGGTTTAAATGACCCCACTGGCTTCCCCGGTTTTTTTTAAAAACGGGGTTTTTGAATGGGGTTAATGGGCTGGTTATTTACTGATGACTTTACGGGGTTTTTGAATGAATGGCCCGGCTGGTTTAAATGACTGAAATGGGATGGGGTTTTCTAACTGGGGAACCCCATGAATTTGGTTTAATGGTTAGGGGGAAAGGTTGACTTTATGGTTTTTTTAACTGGTTAACGATGACTGGTTAACTGACTGGGTTTTAGGATGGTTAACTGAAGGGTTTTTTACTGACGGGGTTTTTTTGGGCTGGTTTCTGACTGGTTAAAAATGACTGATGGTTTTGAAGGCTGATTCAACTGATTATGGGTAAATGATGGTTTACTGAATGGTTTTACGGTTTACGGGTTAAATGACGAACCCCGAATTTTTAATGAAGACTGGGGTTTAAAAAACCCGGTTTAAATGAAATGGGCTGATTAACTACTGGTTTCTGACTGTGGTTAAAATGACTGGTTAAATGGGGTTGGGTGACTGGTTAACTACGGGAATGCGTTAACTGACTGGTTAACTGACTGACTAACTGGTTAACTGACTGATGGATTAACTGATTGGCTTACTGACTGACTGACTGACTGGCTGACTGATTGAATGGGTGACTTACTGAGTGACTGATCATGATATGATCTGATGTGGGGGGATGAATGGCTGACTGACTGACTGACTGGCTGACTGATTGAATGGCTTACTGACTGACTGACTGACTGACTGACTGGCTGACTGATTGAATGGCTTACTGACTGACTTACTGGCTGATTGATTGACTGGGTGGCGTACTGACTGACTGGATTACTGACTGGCTGGCTGACTGATTGACTGGGTGGCATATTGACTGACTGGATTACTGACTGACTGGCTGGCTGACTGATTGATTGATAGCTTTATACCCTCAATTGTCTGTGTGTTTCCAGCCAAAGCAGCAGCCTCCTCCAAATGTTCTGCCCAGGGCTCCACAGCTGCCCTCTCTGCTCCCGGCACCAACCCCAAAACTGCCCCCGTCAGGGAAAGAGATGGGAGGAGGAGGAGAGGAGACAGAAAGGGTGAGTAACATACAGACACACACACACACACACAGACACACACACAGACACACACACACACACACACACACACACACACACACACACACACACACACACACCCACACACAGACACACACAACACAGACACACACAACATACAGACACACACAGGACACACACACACACACACACACACAACACACACACACACACACACACACCACACACACACACACACACACACACAACACACACACACACACACCAGACACACACACACACACACACACACACACACACACACACACACACACACACACACACACACACACACACACACAGACACAGACACACAGACATACAGACACACACACAGACACACACACAGACACACACACACACACACACACACACACACACACACACACACACACACACACACACACACACACACACACACACACACACACACACACACACACACACAGACACAGACACACAGACATACAGACACACACACACACACACACACAGACACACACACACACACACACATACACACACACACACACACACACACATACACACACACACACAGATAGACAACTGTGACCAATGCAATGGTTTAATGTCAATCAATGTAAAAGAGAAGACAATATCCTCAAATCAATACTTTGCTAACTGAGACATCCCAACTGAGACGTGACAAATACCAAATCAATAGTTAGGAGTTAGTTTGTCTGCACAGTGACGAATACCAAATCAATAGTTAGGAGTTAGTTTGTCTGCACAGTGACGAATACCAAATCAATAGTTAGGAGTTAGTTTGTCTGCACAGTGACGAATACCAAATCAATAGTTAGGAGTTAGTTTGTCTGCACAGTGACTTCTAGAGAAGACCAGCCAACATGTTATTAGATTCCATACAGCTAGGACTCTATACTGAATATTACAGACAAATATAGAGAGAGAGAGAAGAGAGAGAGAGAGAGAGAGAGCGAGAGAGAGAGGAGACGGAGAGAGATGAGAGAGGGAGCAGAGAGAGGGCGGCAGAGAGAGAGAGAGGGGGGGAGAGAGAAGAGAGAGAGAGAGAGAGAGAGAGAGGAGAGAGAGAGAGAGAGAGAGAGAGAGAGAGAGAGAAAATTGACAACAGACTTTCCGCACGCTTATAGGGCTTTACACCCTGCTATATTGTGGATAAAGAGTTACCTGTCTAACAGAACACAAAGGGTGTTCTTAAATGGAAGCCTCTCCAACAGAATCCAGGTAGAATCAGGAATTCCCCAGGGCAGCTGTCTAGGCCCCTTACTTTTTTCAATCTTTACTAATGACATGCCAATGGCTTTGAGTAAAGCCAGTGTGTCTATGTATGTGGATGACTCAACACTATACACGTCAGCTACTACAGTGACTGAAATGACTGCAACACTTAAAGAGTTGCAGTTAGTTTCAGAATGGGGGGCAAGGAATAAGTTAGTCCTAAATATTTCAAAAACTAAAAGCATTGTATTTGGGACAAATCATTCACTAAACCCTAAACCTCAACTAAATCTTGTAATGAATAATGTGGAAATTGAGCAAGTTGAGGTGACTAAACTGCTTGGAGTAACCCTGGATTGTAAACTGTCATGGCCAAAACATATTGATACAACAGTAGCTAAGATGGGGAGAAGTCTGTCTATAATAAAGCGCTGCTCTGCCTTCTTAACAACAATATCAACAAGGCAGGTCCTACAGGCTCTAGTTTTGTCGCACCTGGACTACTGTTCAGTTGTGTGGTCAGGTGCCACAAAAAGAGATTTAGGAAAAGTATAATTGGCTCAGAACAGGGCAGCACGACTGGCCCTTAAATGTACACAGAGAGCTAACATTAATGACATGCACGTCAATATCTCATGGCTCAGAGTGGAGGAGAGATTGACTTCATCACTACTTGTTTTTGTAAGAAATGTTGACAAGCTGAATGCCCAGAGCTGTCTATTTAAACTACTGGCACACAGCTCGGACACCCATGCATACCCCACAAGACATGCCACCAGAGGTCTCTTCACAGTCCCCAAGTCCAGAACAGACTATGGGAGGCGCACAGTACTACATAGAGCCATGACTACATGGAACTCTATTCTACATCAGGTAACTGATGCCAGCAGTAGAATCAGATTTAAAAAACAGATACAAATACACCTTATGGAACAGCGGGGGCTGTGAAGAGACACACACAAGGGTATAGACACAGGCATACGCACACAAGCACACACACTGCACACACACGTACATTGTAATACTGTTGTATGGTGGTATTATAGATTTTGTATTGTAGATATGTAGTGGTGTAATAATGTCATATGATGTACTGTTTTATCTTTTGTTTTATGTGTAATGTAAGTGTCTTAATGTGTTTGGACCCCAGGAAGAGTAGCTGCTGCCTTGGCAGGAACTAATGGGGATCCCTAATGAATACAAATACAAATACAGTGCAAAAACCCAAGCCATGAGGTCGAAGGAATTGTCCGTAGAGCTCCGAGACAGGATTTTGTCGAGGCACAGATCTGGGGAAGGGTACCAAAAAATGTCTGCAGCATTGAAGGTCCCCAGAAACACAGTGGCCTCCATCGTTCTTAAATGGAAGAAGTTTAGAACCACGAAGACTCTTCCTAGAGCTGGCCGCCCGGCCAAACTGAGCAATCGGGGGAGAAGGGCCTTGGTCAGGGAGGGGACCAAGAACCCAATGGTCACTCTGACAGAGCTCCAGAGTTCCTCGGTGGAGAAGGACAACCATCTCTGCAGCACTCCACCAATCAGGCCTTTATGGTAGAGTGGCCAGACGGAAGCCACTCCTCAGTAAAAGGCACATGACAGCCCGCTTGGAGTTTGCCAAAAGGCACCTAAAGGACTCTCAGACCATGAGAAACAAGATTCTCTGGTATGATGAAACCAAGCATGGCGTACTTCTTAAAGGTATGTTTATTCAAGTTACGCCGCTTTTTTCTCCGTCAACAAGGGTTACGATTTCGAATGTACCGCCTTTTATTCCCAATAAACTATTGGAGCGCGAGTTATTGCGGTTTGGGAAGTTTGCAAGTTCAATTAAAATTGTCCCGATGGATTGCAAACACCCGGCTCTGAAACAGGTTATGTTGTTTCGGCGACAGATGTTTATGTTTTTGGACTCACCGGAGCAGACTTTGGAGTTATCGTTTAAAGTCAAATATGACAACAGACTGTATATGGCTTATGCTAGTACGGGTGGTCAACAGTGTTTTGAGTGTGGGGATGTTGGCCATAAGCGACATGCTTGCCCGAAAAGGGAAAAGGCAGAAGGAGGGGCGCAGGTGGTCCTCGTAACGCCTGGGCCCACTGATGTAGGGAGAGGTTGGCCTGGCAGCGGTAGAGCAGCCACAAGCACCTGTTGCTGAGGAACAAGTTGTCCTTGTTGCACAGAGTTGCAACTTGTACCAGACGGGAACATGGCGTCTGATGTACAGCAGGAAAATATTGTTGTAGGAGGTAAGGACGGATCTGGGGAGCCATTTCCCCAGACTGGTGAGGAGATGTCCATTACGAGTGACGGGGTACAGGAGTGGGTTCAGGTGGGTGACCGCGGATGAAGGTGAGATGCGCCAACATGCCGTGGATTTCTACTCTGCCCTCTACAAGATGGAGGACTGTGATTCTCTGTGTGCTGAACAGTTGCTACATGGACTTCCTCAAACCTCAATGTTGTACAGTGACGGTTCTAGCTGGGTCGTTACAGCCTAAATATTGATGAGGAGAGCAGGCTGTTTGGGCTTAGACAAGCACCTTTTCCTCTTAAAGCTAGAGGGGGGTAATTTGCTTACCATCTCTCTTCTGTTTATCCCTCTAGCTTGTTACTATCTCTCACACATTATCTCTGTTACTCTCTCTCTCTCTCTCTCTCTCTCTCTCTCTCTCAATTCAATTCAATTCAATTCAATTCGCTTTATTGGCATGACGTAACAATGTACATATTGCCAAAGCTTACTTTGGATATTTACAATATAAAAAATAAATAAAAATGAGAATCAAAAATTGTCAACGGGACAACAGTAACAACAATAACCAACGGTCAATATAACCATACATTCAACAATAACAATAATCATACAGTTGAGGACATGTGCAGGTTTATTGGTCTGTCAGACACTGTCCCTCAACTTATGGCAGGCAGCAATGTAGTGCGCTGCCAACCCACAGCTCTCTGCGTCCTCCCCCAACAGGATGGGTAGCCTATCCTCATCAGAGAGGTCTTTAAAACCTTGAATAAGGATTTCAAATTTGGGGAAATGACACTCTCTAATTGTTTTATATTTTTGACATTTTGTCAGGAAATGCAGCTCCGTCTCAGGTTCTGCTGTTGTGCAGTGGTTGCACAGCCTTTCCTCTACAGGGAGCCAGGTTTTCCTGTGTCTACCCTTCTCAATGGCAAGGCTGTGCTCACTGAGCCTGTACTTTGTCAAGGTTTTTCTAAGGTTTTGATCAGTAACCATGGTCAAATATTTAGCCATAGTGTACTGTCGATTTAGGGCCAGATAGCACTGCATTTTGCTTTGTGTTTGTGCTTGTGTTTCCCAATAAGCAATGTAGTTTTGTTTTGACTGTGTTGTAATTTGGTTTATTCTGATTGATTGGATGTTCTGGTCCTGAGGCTTCAGTGTGTTAGTAGAACAGGTTTGTGAACTCAGCCCCAGGACCAGCTGGATGAGGGGACTCTTTTCTTTGCTCAGCTCTTGGCATTGCAGGGCTTGGTAATGATATGAGAGGGGGTCACTGTATTTTAGATGTTTCCAAAACTTAATTGCTCTTTTTTGAGTTTTTATTATTAGTGGATATTGGCCTAATTCTGCCCTGCATGCATTGTTTGTAGTTTTCCTCTGGACACGTAGGAGAATCTTACAGAACTCTGCATGTAGGGTTTCAATGGGGTGTTTGTCCCATTTGATGAAATCTTGTTTTGCAAGTGGACCCCACACCTCGCTGCCATAAAGTGCAATTGGTTCAATGACATATTCAATTAGTTTTAGCCAGATTTTAATAGGTATTTCAATTTGAATTTGCTTTTTAATGGCGTAGAATGCCCTGCGTGCTTTCTCTCTCAGTTCATTCACTGCCTCATTAAGGTGTCCAGTTGAGCTTATTTTTAAACCTAAGTAATTGTAGTGTGTACAGTACTCTATATATTTTGTACCAATTGAGAACTTTGGTCTAATTCCCTGAGATCTGGATCTTCTCTGGAAAATCATTATTTTAGTCTTTTTGGGGTTTACTGCCAGGGCCCAGGTCTGGCAGTACTGCTCTAGCAGGTCCAGGCTCTGCTGTAGGCCAGGTGCTGTGGGTGACAGCAGGCATAGGTCATCTGCGAAGAGTAGGCATTTAACTTCTGAATTGTGGAGACTAACACCAGGGGCTGAGGATTTTTCTAGAATAGTGGCCAATTCGTTAATGTAAATATTGAAGAGTGCAGGGCTCAGATTGCAACCCTGACGAAGGCCCCGCCCCTGGTTAAAGAATTCTGTCCTTTTCTTACCAATTTTAATGCTGCACGTATTGCCAGTATACATTGATTTAATTATGTCATATGTTTTACCCCCTACACCACTTTCAATAACTTTGTAGAACAGTCCTGTATGCCAAATAGAATCAAATGCTTTTTGGAAGTCGATAAAGCAAGTGTATATTTTGGTA
>LR778291.1:28507977-28527360 GCA_902810595.1 Coregonus sp. 'balchen'
GAAGTAAAGTGTTATTATTAGTGTATCTTCTCTGGAAGTAAAGTGTATTATTTAGAGTGTATCTTTCTCTGGAAGTAAAGTGTTATTATTTAGAGCGTATCTTTCTCTAGAAGTAAAGTGTTATTATTTAGAGTGTATCTTTCTCTGGAAGTAAAGTGTTATTATTTAGAGTGTATCTTTCTCTGGAAGTAAAGTGTTATTATTTAGTGTATCTTTCTCTGGAAGTAAAAGTGTTATTATTTAGAGTGTATCTTTCTCTGGAAGTAAAGTGTTATTATTTAGAGCGTATCTTTCTCTAGAAGTAAAGTGTTATTATTTAGAGTGTATCTTTCTCTGGAAGTAAAGTGTTATTATTTAGAGCGTATCTTTCTCTAGAAGTAAAGTGGTTATTATTTAGAGTGTATCTTTCTCTGGAGTAAAGTGTTATTATTTAGAGTATCTTTCTCTGGAATTAAAGTGTATTATTTAGTGTATCTTTCTCTGGAAGTAAAGTGTTATTATTTAGAGTGTATCTTTCTCTGGAAGTAAAGTGTTATTATTTAGAGTGTATCTTTCTCTGGATGTAAAGTGTTATTATTTAGAGTGTATCTTTCTCTGGAAGTAAAGTGTTATTATTTAGAGTGTATCTTTCTCTGGAAGTAAAGTGTTATTATTTAGAGCGTATCTTTCTCTGGAAGTAAAGTGTTATTATTTAGAGTGTATCTTTCTCTGGAAGTAAAGTGTTATTATTTAGAGTATCTTTCTCTGGAAGTAAAGTGTTATTATTTAGTGTATCTTTCTCTGGAAGTAAAGTGTTATTATTTAGAGTGTATCTTTCTCTGGAAGTAAAGTGTTATATTTAGTGTATCTTTCTCTGGAAGTTAAAGTGTTATTATTTAGAGTGTATCTTTCTCTGGAAGTAAAGTGTTATTATTTAGAGTGTATCTTTCTCTGGAAGTAAAGTGTTATTATTTAGAGTGTATCTTTCTCTGGAAGTAAAGTGTTATTATTTAGAGTGTATCTTTCTCTGGAAGTAAAGTGTTATTATTTAGGTGTATCTTTCTCTGGAAGTAAAGTGTTTATTATTTAGAGCGTATCTTTCTCTGGAAGTAAAGTGTTATTATTAGAGTGTATCTTTCTCTGGGAAGTAAAGTGTTATTATTTAGAGCGTATCTTTCTCTGGAAGTAAAGTGTTATTATTTAGAGTGTATCTTTCTCTGGAAGTAAAGTGTTATTATTTAGAGAGTATCTTTCTCTGGAAGTAAAGTGTTATTATTTAGAGTTGTATCTTTTCTCTGGATGTAAAGTGTTATTATTTAGAGTGTATCTTTCTCTGGAAGTAAGTGTTATTATTTTAGAGTGTATCTTTCTCTGGAAGTAAAGTGTTATTATTTAGAGTGTATCTTTCTCTGGAAGTAAAGTGTTATTATTTAGAGTGTATCTTTCTCTGGAAGTAAAGGTTATTATTTAGAGTGTATCTTTCTCTGGAAGTAAAGTGTTATTATTTACTGTATCTTCTCTGGAAGTAAAGTGTTATTATTTAGAGTGTATTCTTTCTTGGAAGTAAAGTGTTATTATTTAGAGTGTATCTTTCTCTGGAAGTAAAGTGTATTATTTAGAGTGTATCTTCTCTGGAAGTAAAGTGTTATTATTTAGAGCGTATCTTCTCTGGAAGCTAAAGTGTTTATTATTTAGAGTGTATCTTTCTCTGGAAAGTAAAGTGTTATTATTTAGAGCGTATCTTTCTCTGGAAGTAAAGTGTTATATTTAGAGTGTATCTTTCTATGGAAGTATAAGTGTTATATTAGAGGTATCTTTCTCTGGAAGTAAAGTGTTATTATTTAGAGGTGTATCTTCTCTGGAAGTAAAGTGTTATTATTTAGAGTGATCTTTCTCTGGAAGTTAAAGTGTTATTATTTAGAGTGTATCTTTCTCTGGAAAGTAAGTGTTATTATTAGAGTGTATCTTTATCTGGAAGTAAAGTGTTATTATTCTGAGCGTATCTTTCTTCTGGAAGTAAAGTGTTATTATTTAGAGTGTATCTTTCTCTGGAAAGTAAAGTGTTATATTTTAGAAGGTATCTTTCTCTGGAAGTTAAAGTGTTATTATTTAGAGTGTATCTTTCTCTGGAAGTAAAGTGTTATTATTTAGAGTGTATCTTTCTCTGGAAGTAAAGTGTTATATTTAGAGTGTATCTTTCTCTGGAAGTAAAGTGTTATTATTTAGAGTGTATCTTCTCTGGAAGTAAAGTGTATTATTTAGAGTGTATCTTTCTCTGGAAAGTAAAGTGTTATTATTTAGAGTGTATCTTTCTCTGGAAGTAAAGTGGTTATTATTTAGGTGTATCTTTCTCTGGAAGTAAAGTGTTATTATTTAGAGTGTATCTTTCTCTGGAAGTAAAGTGTTATTATTTAGAGCGTTATCTTCTCTAGAAGTAAAGTGTTTATTATTTAGAGTGTATCTTTCTCTGGAAGTAAAGTGTTATATTTAGAGTGTATCTTTCTCTGGAAGTAGAAGTGTTATTATTTAGAGTGTATCTTTCTCTGGATGTAAAGTGTTATTATTTAGAGTGTATCTTTCTCTGGAAGTAAAGTGTTATTATTTAGAGCGTATCTTCTCTAGAAGTAAAGTGTTATTATTTAGAGTGTATCTTTCTCTGGAAGTAAAGTGTTTATTTTAGAGTGTATCTTTCTCTGGAGTAGAGTGTTATTATTTAGAGTGTATCTTTCTCTGGATGTAAAGTGTTATTATTTAGAGGTATCTTTCTCTGAAGTAAAGTGTTATTATTTAGAGTGTATCTTTCTTGGAAGTTAAAGTGTTATTATTTAGAGTGTATCTTTCTCTGGAAGTAAAGTGTTATTATTTAGTGGTATCTTTCTCTGGAAGTAAAGTGTTATATTTAGAGTGTATCTTTCTCTGGAAGTAAAGTGTTATTGATTTAGAGGTATCTTTCTTGGATGTAAAGTGTATTATTTAGAGTGTATCTTCTCTGGAAGTAAAGGTGTATTATTTAGGAGGTATCTTTCTATGGAAGTAAAGTGTTATTATTTAGAGCGGTATCTTTCTCTGGAAGTAAAGTGTTATTATTTAGAGTGTATCTTTCTCTGGAAGTAGTAAAGTGTTATTATTTAGAGTATCTTCTCTGGAAAGTAAAGTGTTATTATTTAGTGTATCTTTCTCTGGAAGTAAAGTGTTATTATTTAGAGTGTATCTTCTCTGGAAGTAAAGTGTTATTATTTAGTGTATCTTTCTCTGGAAGTAAAGTGTTATTATTTAGAGTGTATCTTTCTCTGGAAGTAAAGTGTTATTATTTAGAGTGTATCTTTCTCTGGAAGTAAAGTGTTATTATTTAGAGTGTATCTTTCTCTGGAAGTAAAGTGTTATTATTTAGAGTGTATCTTTCTCTGGAAGTAAAGTGTTATTATTTAGAGTGTATCTTTCTCGGAAGTAAAGTGTTATTATTTAGAGCGTTCTTTCTCTGGAAGTAAAGTGTTATTATTTAGAGTGTATCTTCTTCTGGAAGTAAAGTGTTATTATTTAGAGAGTATCTTTTCTCTGGAAGTAAAGTGTTATTATTAGAGTGTATCTTTCTCTGGAAGTAAAGTGGTTATTATTTAGAGTGTATCTTTCTCTGGAAGTAAAGTGTTATTATTTAGTGATCTTTCTCTGGAAAGTAAAAGTGTTATTATTTAGAGTGTATCTTTCTCTGGAAGTAAAGTGTCTTATTTAGAGCGTATCTTTCTTGGAAGTAAAGTGTTATTATTTAGAGTGTATCTTTCTCTGGAAGTAAAGTGTTATTATTTAGTGTATCTTTCTCTGGAAGTAAAGTGTTATTATTTAGTGTATCTTTCTCTGGAAGTAAAGTGTTATTATTTAGAGTGTATCTTTCTCTGGAAGTAAAGTGTTATTATTTAGAGTGTATCTTCTCTGGAAGTAAAGTGTTATTATTAGTGGTATCTTCTCTGGAAGTAAAGTGTTATTATTTAGTGTATCTTTCTCTGGAAGTAAAGTGTTATTATTTAGGTTGTATCTTTCTCTGGAAGTAAAGTGTTATTATTTAGTGTATCTTTCTCTGGAAGTAAAGTGTTATTATTTAAGTGTATCTTTCTCTGGAAGTAATAAAGTGTTATTATTTAGTGTATCTTTCTCTGGAAGTTAAAGTGTTATTATTTAGAGTGTATCTTTCTCTGGAAGTTAAAGTGTTATTATTAGAGTGTATCTTTCTCTGGAAGTAAAGTGTTATTATTTAGAGTGTATCTTTCTCTGGAAGTAAAGTTGTTATTATTTAGAGTGTATCTTTCTCTGGAAGGTAAAGTGTTATTATTAGGGTGTATCTTTCTCTGGAAAGAAAGTGTTATTATTTAGAGTGTATCTTTCTCTGGAAGTAAAGTGTATTATTTAGAGTGTATCTTTCTCTGGAAGTAAAGTGTTATTATTTAGAGTGTATCTTTCTCTCGGGAAGTAAAGTGTGTATTATTTAGAGTGTATCTTTCTCTGGAAGTAAAGTGTTATTATTTAGAGTGTATCTTTCTCTGGAAGTAAAGTGTTATTATTTAGAGTGTATCTTTCTCTGGAAGTAAAGTGTTATTATTTAGTGTATCTTTCTCTGGAAGTAAAGTGTTATTATTTAGTGTATCTTTCTCTGGAAGTAAAGTGTTATTATTTAGAGTGTATCTTTCTCTGGAAGTAAAGTGTTATTATTTAGAGTGTATCTTTCTCTGGAAGTAAAGTGTTATTATTTAGAGTGTATCTTTCTCTGGAAGTAAAGTGTTATTATTTAGTGTATCTTTCTCTGGAAGTAAAGTGTTATTATTTAGATTGTATCTTTCTCTGGAAGTAAAGTGTTATTATTTAGTGTATCTTTCTCTGGAAGTAAAGTGTTATTATTAGAGTGTATCTTCTCTGGAAGTAAAGTGTATTATTTAGAGTGTATCTTCTCTGGAAGTAAAGTGTTATTATTTAGTGTATCTTTCTCTGGAAGTAAAGTGTTATTATTTAGTGTATCTTTCTCTGGAAGTAAAGTGTTATTATTTAGAGTGTATCTTTCTCTCTGGTGTATGTGTGTAGCTGCAGGGTCGTCTGGCGGTGTTGCTGTGCAACGTGCGTCCCTGTCGGGTGAAGGGCGTGGTCTCCACGGCGATGGTTCTCTGTGGATCCGCCCCTAATGCCCATGGTAACGATAATGATGATGACGCCCAGGTGGAGTTTCTGGAACCGCCAAACTAACGCTGTACCTGGCGGACAGGGTCACTTTTTACGATTACCCCTGGTAAAAACACACAAACACCACACACACACACACCCCCCCCCACACACACAAACAAAAACCACCCAAAAAACCCACACACAAAACACACCAAAAAAAAAGGGGAAAGGAGGCAGGAGGGAGGAGCAGACAGAGCCCTGGTAACTACACACACACAACCCCCACAAACAGACAGACAGACGACAGACGAAAGGGAGGCAGGCGAAAGGGCAGAAGACAGACAGACAGACGACGGGCAGACAGGGCCCGACAGAAGAGAGAGAGAGAGGGGGAAGAGAGAGAGGGGGGACAGAAGACAGACAGACGACAGACGACAGAAAGAAGACAGGAAAACAGACAGGACAGAAGACAGAAAGAAGGACAGAAACAGACAGACAGACGACAGACAGGGCAGAGACCCTGGTAACTACTTGTTCTAATCTGTTAATCAAGTAATCCTTTAAATTGAGGTTAGGGTTTAAAATTTGGGTATTGGGTTTTGGGTTAAAAAAAAAATAATAAAAATAAAAAATAATAATAATAAATGGGTTTTGGGGTTAGTAATAAAATTAATATATGGGGGGAGGGAAAAATAATAATATAGGGTTAGGGTTAAAATTTAAAAAATAGGGTTTGGGTTTAAAAAATAATATAGGTTGGGTAATAATTTAAAACATATGGGGTTAGGGTTTAATAATAATAATAAATGGGTTGGGTTTAAAAATAATAATAATATGGGGTTTGGGTTAAAAAATAATATATGGGGGAGGGGTTTAAAAATAAAATATTGGGTTGGGTTAAAATAATAATATAGGGTTAGGGTAATAATAATAATAATATATTGGTTTTGGGTAAAAAAAAAATTTTGGGGGTTTGGGTTAATAATAATAAAAATATATGGGTTTGGGTTTAAAAAAAATAATAATAATAAATATGGGTTAGGGTTTAAAAATATATAAGGGTTAGGGTTAATAATTAAAATAGGGTTAGGTAAAATATAAATATGGGGAGGGTTAAAAATAATACTTATGGGTTAGGGTTAAAAATAAAAAATATATGGGTTTTTGGGTTTAAAAATAAAAATTGGGTTTGGGGTTTTAAAAATAATATAAGGGGTTAGGGTTTTTAAAATAATAAATGGGTTGGGGAATAATAATAAATAGGGTTAGGGTTTTAAAAATAAAATATAGGGTTAGGGTTTAAAAATAATAATATTGGGTTTGGGGTTTAATAAAATAATTAAAAAATATGGGTTTGGGTTTAATAAAATAAAAATTTAAATATGGGTTTGGATTAATAAAATAATAAAATAATAAATATGGGTAGGGTAATAATAATATATGGGTTAGGGGTTAATAATAATAATAATTTTTAGGGTTTGGGGTTTAAAAATAATAATAATAATAATAATAATAATAAATAGGGTAGGGGTTAAAATATAATAATAATAAATTTTGGGTTTGGGTTTAAAAAAATAATAATTAAAAAGGGTTGGGGTTAATAAAATAATATGGGTTGGGTTAGTAAAAAAAATAATAATTATGGGTTAGGGTTAATAAAAAAATAATAAAAAATAATAATAATAATAATAATAATAATGGGTTTGGGTTAAAATAAATAAATATGGGTTAGGGTTAATAAAATAAAATTGGGGGGGGTTAAAATAATAAATATGGGTTAGGGTTAAATAATAATATATGGGGGGGGGTTAATAATAATAATAATAAAATTTTTGGGTTAGGGTTAAAATAATAAAATTAAAGGGTTTGGTTAATAATAATAATAATATTGGGTTAGGGTTTAATAAAATAAAATAATATATGGGGTTTGGGTTTAAAATAAATAGGGTTTGGGTAAAATAAAATATATGGGTTAGGGTAAAAAAAAATATATGGGGAGGGTTAATAATAATAAATAGGTTGGGTTTAAAAATAATATATTGGGGGTTTGGGTTAAATAATAATAAAATTGGGGTTTGGGGTTTAAAAATATAATATAGGGTTTTTGGGTTAAAATTTAAAATATGGGTTTGGGTTTAATTTAAAAATAATAATGGGTTAGGGTGAATAATAATAATATATGGGTTTGGGTTTAAAAATAATAATATTGGGGTTAGGGTTAAAAATAATATATATGGGTTAGGGGTTAAAATAATAAAATAATTTTGGGTTTGGGTTAATAAAAAATATAAATAGGGGGAGGTTAATAATAATAATAATAATTTGGGTTAGGATTTAAAAATAAAAAAATAAAATAAAATTTTGGGTTAGGGTTTTTTAAAAAAAATATGGGTTAGGGGAAAAATAAAAATAATATATGGGTTAGGGTTTATAATATAAAATAAAAAAATAAATATGGGGTTTGGGTTAATAAAAATAATAATAAAATATGGGGTTTGGGTTATAATAATAAAATAATGGGGTTTGGGGGAATAAAAATAATAATATATGGGTTAGGGTTAATAATAATAATAATAATAAAATAAATAGGGTTAGGGTTAAAAATAATATAAAATAATAATGGGAGGGAATAATAATAAAAATAAATATGGGGAGGGTTTTAAAAAAATACTATATGGGTTAGGGTTTTAAAAAAAAATAAAAATAAATATGGGGGAGGGTTTAAAAAAATAATAATAAAAAAAATAAAAAAAAAATAATAATATATGGGGTTTGGTAATAAAAATAATAATATAGGGTAGGGTTTAATATAATATATGGGTTAGGGTTAATAATAAAAAATAGGGGTTGGGTTTAATAATAAAAAATAATGGGTTAGGGTTTTAAAAATAATAATATAGGGGGTTTGGGTTTAAAAATAATAATAAAAATATTGGGTTAGGGTAAAATAATAATAATAATTAGGGTTGGGTTAATAAATAATAAATAAAATATATGGGTTAGGGTTTAATAATAATTTTGGGGTTTGGGTTAATAAAAAATAATATATGGGTTAGGGTAATAAAATAATAAAATAATATAATAATTTAATAATAATAAAATAATAAATTTTGGGTAGGGTTTAAAATAAAATAAAATAATAATGGGTTAGGGTTAATAATAATAATAAAAATAAATAGGGTTTGGGTTAATAATATATATGGGTTAGGGGGAAAAAAAATAAAATATATATGGGTTAGGGTTAATAAAAATAAAAAAAAAAATATAATAATAATTAATTAAAATATGGGTTAGGGGGTTTTAAAAATAATAAAAATAATAATAATAAAAATAATAATAAAATAATAAAAAATATAGGGGGTTTGGGTTTATAATAATAAAATAATAATATAAAATAATTTGGGTTAGGGGGAAAATAATAATTAATTATGGGTTAGGGTTTTAAAAATAATAAATATGGTTTTGGGTTAAAAAAAATATTTGGGTTGGGTTTTAAAAAAATAATAAAATAAGGGGGTTTGGGTTAATAAATAATAATATAGAGTTAGGGTTAAATAATATAATAAGGGTTAGGGTTTTAATAAAAAATAATAATTATATTGGGTTAGGGTTAATAATAAAAAAATAATTATTGGTTTTGGGTTTAAAAATAAAAATATTGGGGGAGGGTTAATAATAATATATATGGGTTAGGGTTTTAATAATAATAATAACAATTATGGGGGAGGGTTTAAAAATAATTATATATTGGGTTAGGGTTAATAAAAATAATATTGGGTTAGGGTTTAAAATAATACATATGGGTTTGGGTTAATAATTTAAAAATTAAAATAAATATGGGGTTGGGTCAATAAAAATAATATATGGGTTTTGGGTTAAAAATAAACTAATGGGTTAGGGTTAATAATAATAAAATTTTAAATTGGGTTAGGGTTAATTTAAATAAAAATTGGGTTAGGGTTAATAATAATACATATGGGGAGGTTAAAAAAATAATAAAATATATGGGTTGGGGAATAAAAGAATAAGAATAATGGGTTAGGGTTAATAATAATAATATATGGGTTAGGGTTAATAATAATAATAATAATAACAATATATAGGGGTTAGGGTTAATAATAATAATAATAATATATGGGTTAGGGTTAATAATAATAATATGGGTTAGGGTTAATAAAATAATAATATATGGGTTAGGGTTAATAATAATACTATATGGGTTAGGGTTAATAATAATAATAATAATATATGGGTTAGGGTTAATAATAATAATATATGGGTTAGGGTTAATAAAAATACTATATGGGTTAGGGTTAATAATAATACATGGGTTAGGGTTAAAAATAATAAATATGGGGAGGGTTTCTAATAAAAATTAAAGGGTTAGGGTTAATAATTACATATGGGTTAGGGTTAAAATAATATATGGGTTAGGGTTAATAATAATAATAATATATGGGTTAGGGTTAATAATAATAATAATAATGGGTTTGGGGTTTAAAAATAAAATTTGGGTTTTGGGTTAAAAAAAAATATAGGGTGGGTTTTAATAATAATAATATAGGGGGAGGGTTTAAAAAATAATAATAATGGGGGAGGGTTTAAAATTTAAAAATGGGTTAGGGTTAATAAAATACTATTGGGGGTTTGGGTTAATAATAAAATTGGGTTAGGGTTAATAATAATAATAAATAGGGTTAGGGTTTAAAAATAATAATATGGGTAGGGTTAATAAAAAAAAATATATGGGTTTGGGTTTTAAAAATAAATAGGGGGAGGGTAATAAAATAATATATGGGTTAGGGAATAAAAATAATATAGGGGGGGGGTTAATAAACTATATGGGGGTTAGGGTAATAATAATAATAATAATAATAATAATAATAATAATAATAATAATATATGGGTTAGGGTTAATAATAATAATACTAATATATGGGTTAGGGTTAATAATAATAATAATATATGGGTTAGGGTATTAATAATAATAATTTAAAAATAAAATATAACAATAATAATAAAAATTTAATTTAAATTTGGGTTAGGGTTTAATAATATAAATAAAATTATGGTTAGGGTTTAATTTAATAATACTATATGGGTTAGGGTTAATAATAATCATAATATGTAATATCTCCTGTCCACTAGGGGAGCCAGACCGTGAGCTGATCCCCAGAGAGAGGGTGTTGGAGCAGATCCTTCCTGATCTGCAGACGGACTCCAGGGGCGTGGCCACCTACAGGGGGGTGGGGTTTGAGGTGCGGGGGAAAGGCCTCTGTAGAGCCCCAACCCTCACCAACAGCAGTATCAAATAAATACACAGTCACACACACAGGGGAACGGACACACACACACACACATACACACACACACACACACACACACAAACACACACACACACACACACACAGAGGAGGAACACACCCGCGCGTGGGAACAGATGGACACAGACATACTCAGCTGAATACTAGAGATAGTAACTCTTCAGACATACTCATGGGTAAGCTTTAAGCTGATTGTTGTTTTCAGAATGTGAGGAACTTTCAATAAAAGTTTTTGACAAATGTTGAAACATGGTGGATTTCTTTATTTTTCCTCATGTATATTATAAATCGAAGTGAAAAGCTTTGGACTCACTAAATACATTGAGTAACACAAAGAGATATGTGAGAAACACAGATTTCACCTCACTATGAAGCTGTCCCTGTCAATGACCCAACACTATGGAGGGAGATTTCATCTCACTATGAAGTTGTCCCTGTCAATAACAGATAGACAGTGAGATGTGTATGAACAGAGAGACAGTGAGATGTGTATGAACAGAGAGACAGTGAGATGTGTATGAACAGAGAGACAGTGAGATGTGTATGAACAGAGAGACAGTGAGATGTGTATGAACAGAGAGACAGTGAGATGTGTATGAACAGAGAGACAGGGGATTTTGTATGAACAAAGGGGAGGAGTAGATGTGTATGAACAGAGAGCAGTGAGATTTTGGGATGAGAGAACAGAGAGACAGTGAGATGTGTATGAACAGAGAGGGGGCAGTTGAGTGTGTATGAACAGAGAGACAGTGAGATGTGTTTTGAACAGAGAGACCAAATGAGTGTGTATGAACAGAGAGACAGGGAGAGTGTATGAACAGAGAGACAGTGAGATGTGTATGAACAGAGAGACAGTGAGATGTGTATGAACAGAGAGACAGTGAGATGGGCAGCTGATAGTAACTCTTCATTGTGTCAAAGGTGATTTAGATCTTAGTGTGAATAATATGATGGTCAAACACGTCTGAAAAGCCACTAAACAGTGGACACACTCATATCTATTAAACCAGTGGTGTGTGGTGTATAGTCGGTGGTGTGTGGTGTGTGTGTGTGTGTGTGTGTATGTGTGTGTGTGTGTGTGTGTGTGTCAGTGTATAGTCAGTATAGTCAGTGTATAGTCAGTGAATAGTCAGTGAATAGTCAGTGTATAGTCAGTGTAATAGTCAGTGAATAGTCAGTGTATAGTCAGTGAATAGTCAATGAATAGTCAGTGTATAGACAGTGTATAGTCAGTGTATAGTCAGTGTATAGTCAGTGAATAGTCAGTGAATAGTCAGTGAATAGCCAGTGAATAGTCAGTGTATAGTCATGTATAGTCGAGTATAGGTCGATTAAATAGTCAGTGTATAGTCAGTGTATAGTCAGTGAATAGTCAGTGTATAGTCAGTGTATAGTCAGTGAATAGTCAGTGTATAGTCAGTGTATAGTTCAGTGAATAGTCAGTGAATAGTCAGTGAATAGTCAATGAATAGTCAGTGTCAGGAGAGTTCATGATAGTCAGCTGAATAGTCAGTGATGTCATGAATATCAGTGTAATAGTCAGTGTATAGTCAGAGTGTATAGTCAGCAATAGTCAATGGAATAGTCATGTATGTCAGTGAATATCCGTGTTAATAGTCCTTGGGTAAGTGTGTTTGCGTGTTTTGACAGTTTGTAGTAGTTTTCGTCCCACGTCTATGAACTATCCACGAAACACACACACACACACACACACACACACACACTCACACACACACACACCAGACCACCACACACACACCACACACCTTCCACACATCCACACATCTCACACCACATCTTTTACCAAACCAAAAACAAAAAAACAAAACCAAAACCTCCCCACACCACACACCAACACCCCCACACACAACACCCAAACAAACCCCCCAACAAACACACACCAGACACACACACACCACACCCACACCCAGCACCATACACACACCCACCCACACACCCAGCACATACACACACACATACACACATCACACACCTCACACACACATCACAACACACACACCCACACACAACTAGACCCACGACACACCCGCCCACCACCCACACACCTACACACACCCAACACACACATACATACTCACACATCCGACACCTACACCCACACACAGCACATACACACACAACACCCACACACACATATCACACAACCCCAGACAACACCCACCACACACACAGCCCATCCACACAATGTACACACACACACATAGAGGATTAGACAGGAGCAGTGTGTTTGAAAAGACAGGTGGGTTGTGGCGAAAGCAGGACAGATAGGGTGTATGAATGTTTTCTAACCTGAGCATCATAGGACTAAACAGGTGTGGTTTGCTGTAGAGCGTACGGTCGCTCTCACCACCATATTACCACAATGGAACCCCTTCACGAACCATCATACTCCATCCCGCTCCTCTCCTCCCTCGCCTCTCTCCTCGCCTCTCCTCTCTCTCCTCTCCTCTCCTCATCCCCTCTCCTCCTCACTCCTCTCCTCGATTCCTCTCCTCGTCCTCTCCTCTCCTCTCCCTCGCCTCTCCTCTCCTCTCCTCTCCTCTCCTCTCCTCTCTCACTCCTCTCCGGTGGGTAAAGGAGGAGTATCCATCACTCTCAGTCTGAGGTCTGTCTCCTGTCATCTCTTCCGGAAGAACCTCGGGAACGTCCGGCAGCACAGAAAAAATTCCCTAGTCACGGAATTCCCAGACCGTTCCGTCCGGAACTCTGTTCTACCAATCAGAGCGTTCCCCACAGAGCTCCTCTCACTCTGGCCCTCGCCCAATAGCAGCACGTTCAGGGTCAGAACCTTCTGGTCGTCCTGGAGACAGTTATTGCCGGGATCACCATGGAGACATTGGTTGCTTTGACTGTGATGGCAGTCGTCCTGGTCAGTTTTTTGGTTGGCAGGGTCCATGGCTGTGGGGATTGATTGATTGAATGATTTAGAGGCTCATATTGAGGCCTCCCTCTCTCATCAGAACCTTGGCAGCAAGGACCCTTGAAATGTTATCTAATATACTGTACGTTTAACCACTCAACAGTTGGCTCAAACACACACACTCACACACACACACGCACACACACACACACACCACACACACACACCACACACACACACACACACACACACACACACACACACACACACCACAGGGGGCTGCTGAGGGGAGGACGGCTCATTATAATGGCTGGAATTGAATGAATGGAATGGTATCATGTGTTATGACTTAAAGATTGCTGTACACCAGCGGGACCCATCCAACTTGAAGGAGCTGGAGTAGTTTTTCCTTGAAGAATGGGTAAAAATCCCAGTGGCTAGATGTGCCAAGCTTATAGAGACATACCCCAAGAGACTTGCAGCTGTAATTGCTGCAAAAGGTGGCTCTACAAAGTATTGACTTTGGGGTGAATAGTTATGCACGTTCAAATGTTCTGTTTTTTTGTCTTATTTCTTGTTTGTTTCACAATAAAACATATTTTGCATCTTCAAAATGGTAGGCATGTTGTGTAAATCAAATTATACAAACCCCCCCAAAAATCCATTTTAATTCCAGGTTGTAAGGCAACAAAATAGGAAAAATGCCAAGGGGGGTGAATACTTTCGCAAGCCACTTTACGTTTTTGTCCAGAAATAGTCAGGCCCCATTCAGCCCACGGTGGTACCATCAGTCATTCAGCCCACTCAAGTGTGTGTTCCTGTGTGGTGCCATCAGTGTGTGTTCCTGTGTGGTGCCATCAGTGTGTGTTCCTGTGTGGTGCCATCAGTGTGTGTCCCTGTGAGGTAACCATCAGTGTGTGTCCCTGTGTGGTGCCATCAGTGTGTGTCCCTGTGTGGTGCCATCAGTGTGTGTTCCTGTGATGTAACCATCAGTGTGTGTTCCTGTGTGGTGCCATCAGTGTGTGTTCCTGTGATGTAACCATCAGTGTGTGTCCCTGTGTGGTGCCATCAGTGTGTGTCCCTGTGTGGTGCCATCAGTGTGTGTTCCTGTGATGTAACCATCAGTGTGTGTTCCTGTGTGGTGCCATCAGTGTGTGTCCCTGTGTGGTGCCATCAGTGTGTGTTCCTGTGAGGTAACCATCAGTGTGTGTTCCTGTGTGGTGCCATCAGTGTGTGTCCCTGTGTGGTGCCATCAGTGTGTGTCCCTGTGTGGTGCCATCAGTGTGTGTTCCTGTGTGGTGGCCATCAGTGTGTGTTCCTGTGTGGTGCCATCAGTGTGTGTCCCTGTGTGGTGCCATCAGTGTGTGTTCCTGTGTGGTGCCATCAGTGTGTGTTCCTGTGTGGTGCCATCAGTGTGTGTCCCTGTGTGGTGCCATCAGTGTGTGTTCCTGTGTGGTGCCATCAGTGTGTGTCCCAGTGTGGTAACCATCAGTGTGTGTCCCTGTGTGGTGCCATCAGTGTGTGTCCCTGTGTGGTGCCATCAGTGTGTGTTCCTGTGTGGTGCCATCAGTGTGTGTCCCTGTGTGGTGCCATCAGTGTGTGTTCCTGTGTGGTGCCATCAGTGTGTGTTCCTGTGTGGTGCCATCAGTGTGTGTCCCTGTGTGGTGCCATCAGTGTGTGTCCCTGTGTGGTGCCATCAGTGTGTGTCCCTGTGTGGTGCCATCAGTGTGTGTTCCTGTGTGGTGCCATCATGTGTGTTCCTGTGTGGTGCCATCAGTGTGTGTTCCTGTGTGGTGCCATCAGTGTGTGTTCCTGTGTGGTGCCATCAGTCTGTGTCCCTGTGTGGTGCCATCATGTGGTATTCCAGTGTGGTGCCATCAGTGTGTGTTCCTGTGTGGTGCCATCAGTGTGTGTTCCTGTGAGGTAACCATCAGTGTGTGTTCCTGTGTGGTGCCATCAGTGTGTGTTCCTGTGAGGTAACCATCAGTGTGTGTTCCTGTGTGGTGCCATCAGTGTGTGTCCCTGTGTGGTGCCATCAGTGTGTGTTCCTGTGAGGTAACCATCAGTGTGTGTTCCTGTGTGGTGCCATCAGTGTGTGTCCCTGTGTGGTGCCATCAGTGTGTGTCCCTGTGTGGTGCCATCAGTGTGTGTTCCTGTGTGGTGCCATCAGTGTGTGTTCCTGTGTGGTGCCATCAGTGTGTGTCCCTGTGTGGTGCCATCAGTGTGTGTTCCTGTGTGGTGCCATCAGTGTGTGTTCCTGTGTGGTGCCATCAGTGTGTGTCCCTGTGGTGCCATCAGTTGTGTGTTCCTGTGTGGTGCCATCAGTGTGTGTCCCAGTGTGGTACCATCAGTGTGTGTCCTGTGTGGTGCCATCAGTGTGTGTCCCTGTGTGGTGCCATCAGTGTGGTGTTCCTGTGTGGTGGCCATCAGTGTGGTGTTCCTGTGGGTGGTGCCATCAGTGTGTGTTCCTGTGTGGTGCCATCAGTGTGTGTCCCTGTGTGGTGCCATCAGTGTTGTGTTCCTGTGTGGGTGGCCATCAGTGTGTGTCCCTTGTGGTGCCATCAGTGTGTGTCCCTGTGTGGTGCCATCATGTGGTCCCTGTGTGGTGCCATCAGTGTGTGTCCCTGTCTTGGTGCCAGCAGTGTGTTCCCCTGGGGTGGTTGCCATCAGTGTGTGTCCCTGTGTGGTGCCATCAGTGTGGTGTTCCTGTGTGGTGCCATCAGTGTGTGTTCCTGTGTGTGCCATCATTGTGGTGTTCCTGTGTGGTGCCATCAGTGTGTGTTCCTGTGTGGGTGCCATCAGTGTGTGTCCCTGTGTGGTGCCATCAGTGTGTATTCCTGTGTGGTGCCATCAGTGTGTGTTCCTGTGTGGTGCCATCAGTGTGTTTCCCAGTGTGGTAACCATCATGTGTGTCCCCTGTTGGTGGCCATCAGTGTGTGTTCCTGTGTGGTGCCATCAGTGTGTGTCCCTGTGAGGTAACCATCAGTGTGTGTCCCTGTGTGGTAACCATCAGTGTGTGTCCCTGTGTGGTGCCATCAGTGTGTGTCCCTGTGTGGTAACCATCAGTGTGTGTTCCTGTGTGGTGCCATCAGTGTGTGTTCCTGTGTGGTGCCATCAGTGTGTGTTCCTGTGTGGTGCCATCAGTGTGTGTCCCTGTGTGGTGCCATCAGTGTGTTAGTGTAACCTTTCTAAACAATAACAGCAACAGTAATTGTGATTCATCACAATGATAACAGATATGATGTCATAAATATAATGAAACCATTATGGGATGTCACAGTCATCACACACACACACACACACACACCACACACACACTCTCACCACCACCCACCCCCACACACACACACACACACACACACACACACACAAGGATGTCAGTGAGCCATCAAACACCCAGAGTCAACACAGCATACCACATCAAAAGGGGAAAAATTTTTATCCACTCAGATAAGGATGCCGGCACGGGTTTTATAGACAGACAAATAACAAGTGTGTGTGTGTGTGGTGTGTGTGTGTGTGTTGTGTGTGTGTGTGTGTGTGTGTTGGGGGTGTTTGTGTGTGTGTGTAAACGACAGAAGCAAACTTATAAAGTTTTTTAACAAATTACTGTGATAGAAAACGGATATCCATGAGCTGTTTACAAAAAACCCAAAGTCTTTATTTAAACACACACACTAAAAACGCCACACACACACACACAAAAAACATCACACACACAAAAAACACACACCACACACCAAACACCAAACCCCACAACACAACCCCCACATCACCCCAAACCACCACAAAAACACACCACCCCCAACAAAAAGTTAAAAGAAAAATGTTTTATATTTTATAAACCCCTTTTTTAAAACGTAGATAAAAAAATTATTAAAAATAATCAGATTAATTTTTTTTTTTTTTTATTATTTCCTTTTTTTTTTTTTTTTCTTTTTTTTTTTTTTTTTTTTTTTTTTTTTTTCTTCCCTTTTTTCCCCTCCCCCCCCCAAAATTTTTTTTTTTTTTTTTCCCCCTTTTTTTTTTTCCCCTTTCCCCTCCCTCCCTTTCTCCTTCTCCCTCTCTCTCCCTTTATATTAACTTTCCCCCCCCCTTTTTCTCCCCTCTCCCCTTTTCTTTCCCCCTCTCCTCTCTCTCTCTCTCTCTCCCTCTCTCCTCTCTCTTTTTTCCCCCACCCCCCTCCTCCCTCTCCCCTTTCCCCCTTATTCCCTCCCCTTTTTCTCCCTCCTCTCTTTGCTCCTCCCTTTTCCCCCCCCCCCTCCCGGCCCTTTCCCTCTCTGCTCTCCCTTCTCCTCTCTCTCCTCTCTCCTCTCTCGCCCCCTTTGCTTTCTTTCCCCCTCCTCTCCCTTCCTTCCTCTCTCTCTCCCCCCCCCTTTCTCTTCTCTTTTTCCCCTCTCCCTTTTCCTCTTTTTTTTCCCCCCTCCCTCCCCACTTTTTTTTCCTTCCCCCCTTTTTTTACTCTTCCCCTCCCCCCCGGGGGTTTACGCCCCCAAGTAAAAGTCTCCATTAATCTCTTTTTTTTCCCCTTCCCCCCCCCCCCTTTTCCCCCCGGGTTTTTTTTGGGGCCCAAAGGTTTATTTTTATAAAGGGGCCCCCAATATACTCTCCCTCTTCTTTTTGTTTTTTAAAAAAAACACCCATGTTCCCCCGTCCCAAATGGCAACCCTGTCCCCCCCTTAAAGTTACCAGTCTAAAATATGCACTATAACGGTAAGGCGTGGTCTAAAGTAGTGCCTATAAAGGGTATAGGGTGTGGTCTCAGTAGTGCCCTAACGGGGTATAGGGCTGTGGTCTAAAGTAGTGCCCTATAACGGGTATAGGGGTGTGGCTAAGTATTTCCTATAAAGGGTATAGGGCTGTGGGCAAAGTAGTGCACTAAACGGTATAGGGCGTGGTCTAAATAGTCCCTATAACGGGGAAGGGCTGTGGCTAAAATATGCCCTATAACGGGTATAGGGCTGTGGTCTAAATGTGCACTATAAAGGGTATGGGCTGTGGCTAAAATAGTACTATAAAAGGTATGGGGGTGTGGTCTAAAGTTGCCCTATAAAGGGGATGGGCTGTGGTCAAAGTAGTGCCTATAACGGGTTAGGGCTGGGGCAAAGTGTGCCCCAAAAGGGTATAGGGCTGTGGTCTAAAAAATGCACTTTAAAAAGGGGATAGGGCTGTGGTCTAAATAGTGCACTAAACGGGATAGGGCGGGTCAAAGTAGTGCACATAAAGGGTATGGGGTGTGGTCTAAATATACACATATAGGGTAAGGCGTGGCTAAAATAGTGCACTTATGGGGATAGGGCTGTGGTCTAAATAGTGGGGCCTATAAAAGGGTATGGGCGTGGGCAAAAATAAAAAAAAAGGGACACTATATAGGGGGAAGGGCTGGGTTAAAGTAGTGCACTAACGGGTATAGGGCTTGGTCTAAAGTGTCCTATAACGGGGTATGGGGGTTGGTCTAAATAGTACACTAAAGGGTTGGGGGTGGTCAAAAATATGCACTAATGGGTATAGGGCTGTGGTCTAAAGTAGTGCCTATAACGGGTATAGGGCGTGGTCTAAAGTAGTGCACTATAACGGGTATAGGGCTGTGGTCTAAAGTAGTGCACTATAACGGGTATAGGGCTGTGGTCTAAAGTAGTGCACTATAACGGGTATAGGGCTGTGGTCTAAAGTAGTGCACTATAACGGTATAGGGCTTGGTCTAAATATCACTATAAAGGGTATGGGCTGTGGGCTAAAATTACACTATATAGGGGAGAGGGCTGTGGCTAAAATATTTCCTATTTAAAGGGTATAGGGCCTGTGGGTCTAAAGTATGCACTATAATGGGATAGGGCTGTGGTCTAAATAGTGCAAAATATATAGGGATAGGGCGTGGTCTAAAGTAGTCACTATTAGGTATAGGGGTGTGGGCCCCAAGTAGTCCTTATATAGGGTTGGCTGTGGTCTAAAAGGGGGGGGGGGGGGGGGGGGGGGCACTAATAGGGTAAAAGGGCTGGTTTGGTTTTTTTTTGGGGGTTCTTTAAAGTAGTGCCTTACCCGGGGGGGGTTTTT
>LR778291.1:28527460-28658783 GCA_902810595.1 Coregonus sp. 'balchen'
TCAGACTCATCTATCAAAAAAAAAAAAAAAAAAAGTAAAAGGCTATAAATCTTTTGGAGAGAAAACCCCTTAAAAAACCCCTTTGGTTTTATTGAAGGACAGAACAGGACTCGGCCAGAATGTGTCATTTGTGGCGAGAAGCTAGCTAATGACAGCATGAATGTCAAAATCTGATGTGTATGCGGTGGTGAAGTCAGGCGCAAGTAAGTAAAGACGACTTTACTAACAAACTAAATACGCACAAATAAACGTCTCCAACACTGGAGGGAAAAACACCATATGCGTAATAGACACGATGAGCAAAATACCGACACATACATCCAAGACACGCGGACAATAACACACAAAGGCAAAACATAAAACAGGTGAACTTATACGTGACATAATCAATACAGAATACAAAACAGGTGTACCAACTAGACATGACAAAACAAAAACATCGAAAACATCAAGCGGTAGTAGCTAGTACTCCGGGGACGACGAACGCCGAAGCCTGCCCGAGCAAGGAGGAGGAGCAGCCTCGGCGGCATCCGTGACAGTACCCCCCCCTTGACGCGTGGCTCCAGCCGTGCGCCGACCCCAGCCTCGGGGACGGCCAGGAGGACGCGGAGCAGGGCGCGTGGGATGACTCCAGTGGAACTCCGTCAGGAGGGAGGGATCTAAAATGTCCCTCCTAGGCACCCAGCACCGTTCCTCCGGACCGTACCCCTCCCACTCCACGAGATACTGCAGACCCCCCATCCGACGTCTCGAATCCACGATGGACCGGACTGAGTACGCCGGAGCCCCCTCGATGTCCAGTGGGGCCGGAGGAGTCTCCCGTATCTCACTGTCCTGGAGTGGACCAGCTACCACCGGCCTGAGGAGAGACACATGGAACGAGGGGTTAATGTGATAATCATTAGGCAGTTGTAACCTGTAACATACCTCGTTCAATCTCCTCAGGACTTTAAATGGCCCCACAAACCGCCGACCCAGCTTCCGGCAGGGCAGGCGAAGGGGCAGGTTTCGAGTCGAGAGCCAGACTCGATCTCCAGGTGCGTACACTGGACCCTCACTGCGGTGGAGATCGGCGCTCGACTTCTGCCTACGGATAGCCCGCTGCAGATGTACATGCGCAGCGTTCCATGTCTCCTCCGAGCGCCGAAACCACTCATCCACCGCAGGAGCCTCGATCTGGCTCTGATGCCATGGTGCCAGAACCGGCTGATACCCCAACACACACCGGAAAGGGGTCAGATTCGTAGAGGAATGGCGAAGAGAGTTCTGGGCAATCTCTGCCCAGGGGATATACCCCGACCACTCCTCCTGCCGGTCCTGGCAATAAGATCTCAGAAACCTACCCACATCCTGGTTCACTCTCTCCACCTGCCCATTACTCTCAGGGTGGAAACCCGAGGTAAGGCTAACCGAGACCCCCAAGCGTTCCATGAACGCCCTCCAGACTCTAGAGGTGAATTGAGGACCCCGATCAGACACTATATCCTCGGGTACCCCGTAGTGGCGGAAGACGTGGGTAACAAAGCCTCAGCAGTCTGTAGGGCAGTAGGGAGACCCTCATTGGAATGAGACGACAGGCCTTAGAGAACCGATCCACAATGACCAGAATAGTGGTATTCCCCTGGGAAGGGGGAAGGTCCGTGACAAAGTCTACCGAGAGGTGAGACCACGGCCGTTGTCGAACGGGTAGGGGTTGTAACTTCCCCCTGGGCAGGTGTCTAGGCGCCTTACACTGAGCGCACACCGAGCAGGAGGAGACATAAACCCTCACGTCCTTAGCCAATGTTGGCCACCAGTACTTTTCACTAAGGCAGTGCACTGTCCGGCCAATACCAGGATGTCCAGAGGAGGGTGACGTATGAGCCCAATATATGAGACGATCACGAATCTCGAGCGGAACGTACGTCCGCCACACTGGACACTCTGGAGGAGTAGGGTCGGTGCATAACGCCCGCTCGATTTCCGCATCGACCTCCCACACCACCGGTGCCACCAGACAAGACTCCGGCAGTATGGGAGTGGGCTCAATGGACCTCTCCTCTGTGTCATATCGCCGGGACAGGGCGTCTGCCTTACCGTTCTGGGACCCTGGGATGTAAGTGAGCTTAAAAACAAACCGGGCCAGAAACATGGCCCACCTAGCCTGACAAGGGTTCAGTCTCCTAGCTGCCCGGATGTACTCCAGGTTATGATGGTCAGTCAGAATGAGAAAAGGGTGTTGAGCCCCCTCAAGCCAATGCCTCCACACCTTTAGGGCTTGAACCACGGCTAGCAGCTCGCTGTCCCCCACGTCATAATTATGTTCCGCCGGGCTGAGCTTCTTAGAGTAAAAAGTGCAGGGCCGGAGTTTAGGAGGCGTGCCTGAGCGTTGAGACAGTACAGCCCCAATACCGGCCTCTGACGCGTCCACCTCCACCTGGAACGCTAAAGCGGGGTCCGGATGCGCCAGCACTGGAGCCGAGGTGAACAGGTCCTTCAGTTTTCCAAACGCCCTGTCCGCCTCAGCCAACCACTGCAAACGCACCGGGCCCCCCTTCAGCAGGGAGGTGATGGGAGCTGCTACCTGTCCGAAACCCCGGATAAACCTCCGGTAGTAATTGGCAAAACCCAAAAACCGCTGCACTTCCTTAACCATGGTTGGAGTCTGCCAATTACGCACGGCTGAAACGCGGTCAATCTCCATCTCCACCCCTGACGCGGACAATCGATGGCCCAGGAAGGAGATGGACTCCTGGAAAAACAGACATTTCTCTGCCTTGACATACAAGTCATGCTCCAACAGCCTACCCAACACTCGACGCACCAGGGCTACATGCTCGGCTCGTGTAGAAGAGTAAACTAGAATGTCGTCAATATACACCACTACACCCTGCCCATGCAAATCCCGGAAGATCTCATCCACAAAGGATTGGAAGACTGAAGGAGCATTCATTAACCCGTATGGCATGACGAGATACTCATAGTGACCCGAGGTGGTACTAAATGCTGTCTTCCATTCATCTCCCTCCCTAATGCGCACCAAGTTGTAGGCGCTCCTGATATCCAGTTTTGTGAAGAAACGCGCTCCGTGTAATGATTCCGTCATACTCGCAATCAGAGGGAGAGGATAACTGTATTTAACAGTGATCTGATTGAGACTACGGTAATCAATACACGGGCGCAACCCTCCATCCTTCTTCTTCACAAAAAAGAAACTCGAGGACGCAGGAGAAGTGGAGGGCCGTATGTATCCCTGTCTCAGAGACTCGGCTATGTATGTCTCCATAGCCGCCGTCTCCTCTTGAGACAGAGGATACACATGACTACGCGGAAGTGCAGCACCTGCCTGGAGGTCTATCGCACAATCCCCCTGTCTATGAGGTGGCAATCGCGTCGCCCTAGTCTTGCTGAACACGAGTGCCAAATCATAATACTCAGGAGGAATGTGCAGTGCGGGCACTTGGTTCGGACTTTCCACCGTGGTCGCCCCTACGGAAACACCTAGACACCGCCCGACACACTGGTCAGACCACTCCTTGAGAGCCCTCTGTTGCCACGAAATGGTGGGGTCATGGGCGATTAACCAAGGAAGCCCCAGCACCACGGTATACGCAGGAGAGTCGATCAGATACAACTGAATTATCTCCTCATGACCCCCCTGCGTCTTCATCTTTAGTGGCGCTGTGACCTCCCTAATCATCCCAGATCCCAACGGACGGCTATCTAGGGCATGGATAGGAAAGGGCACATCTACTGGTAGGAGGGGAATCCCTAACTTAACACAAAAATTACGATCAATAAAATTCCCAGCTGCGCCTGAATCGACTAGCGCCTTATGCTGGGAATGAGATGCAACCTGGGGAAATACTACTGGTATACACAGGTGAACAACAGAGAGCTCTGGGTGAGTAGGGCGCCTACTCACCTGGAATGACTCCCCAGTGCGTGACCTGTTGTCTCGATCCCCTGGAGGCCCTCCCCAGCACCTAACCGCAGTGTGTCCTCCGCGGCCACAGTTGGTGCAGAGGACGGCCCCCCTCCGGATCTCTCTCCTCCTCTCTCTAGCGCCAGCACCCCCGAGCTCCATAGGGCTCGGCTCGGAGGTGCTGGGGGATGGAATGGACGGCCCCAACTCCGGACGTCCGCGGGTAGCCAGCAGGGTATCCAGACGGATTGACATGTCCACCAACTGATCGAAGTTTAGATTGGTGTCCCTGCAGGCCAACTCTCGTCGAACGTCCTCTCGCAGGCTGCACCGATAGTGGTCGATGATGGCCCTCTCATCCCACCCCGCATCCGCTGCTAGAGTCCGGAAGTCCAGGGCGAACTCCTGTGCGCTCCTCTTCCCCTGTCGGAGGTGGAACAGACGCTCCCCCGCCGCTTTACCCTCTGGGGGATGATCGAAAACAGCCCTGAAGCGGCGGGAGAACTCCGCGTAGCTGATGGTGGCGGCGTCTATTCCCCTCCATTCGGCATTGGCCCACTCCAAAGCCTTGCCGGATAGACAGGAGATGAGGGCAGACACGCTCTCGTATCCCGAGGGCGCCGGGTGTATGGTTGCCAGGTAGAGTTCCACTTGAAGTAGGAACCCCTGACACCCGGCTGCGGTGCCATCATATGCCCTCGGGAGCGAGAGCCGAATCCCACTGGACTCCGGAGATGGTATGATGGGGCTGGCCGATGGTGGTGGTAATGTAGGAGGAGGTGTGGGCAAGCCTCTCTTTCCCATCGGCGCAGGGTGTCCATCACATCTTGCATGGCGGAGCCGAGTCGATGGATCATGGCGTCCTGGCTGCTGACCCGATCCTCCAGTGACTCGGTCACCGCCGCTGCTCCTGCTGACTCCATGGGTGGTATGTTATTCTGTCAAAAGCTGATGTGTATGCGGTGGTGAAGTCAGGCGCAGGACACAGAGGATAAGTAAAGACGACTTTACTAACAAACTAAATACGCACAAATAAACGTCTCCAACACTGGAGGGAAAAACACCATATGCGTAATAGACACGATGAGCAAAATACCGACACATACATCCAAGACACGTGGACAATAACACACAAAGGCAAAACATAAAACAGGTGAACTTATACGTGACATAATCAATACAGAATACAAAACAGGTGTACCAACTAGACATGACAAAACAAACATCGAAAACATCCAGCGGTAGTAGCTAGTACTCCGGGGACGACGAACGCCGAAGCCTGCCCGAGCAAGGAGGAGGAGCAGCCTCGGCGGCATCCGTGACAATGAAGCCAAGCAAAATGCAACGACACCAGGAAACAAAACACCAGGAGACTATTGGTGAAGATCAGGATTTTTTTGAGAGGAAGAAGCAGTTTGCACTATCAAAAAGATCTACAGACATCAGAAAAGCATTTGAAAGAGCAGGCAGTGATTTACACAGAGCCACGGAGGCGTCATTTGAGTGTTCGCTATTAATTGCCAAGGCTAAAAAGCCGCACAATATTGGAGAGCAGCTAATCAAACCCGCCTGCCTGAAAATTGTAGCGAGGCTGTGTGGCCCACAGGTGGTGGATAAAGTGAGAACCGTCCCACTCTCTGACAACACTGTCAAAGACAGAATTAATAAAATGGCTGGAGATTGTCAAAACCAGCTGCACGAGAAGCTTAGGAATGTTCCCTTTGCCATTCAGTTGGATGAAACAACAACAGTGTCAGACGAATCCGTGCTCATCGATTATGTGCAATATATTGACGGTGATGACTTGAAACAAGACATTCTTATGTCTACCAATCTAGCCACAACAACAACAGGCCAAGATATTTGTATAGCTATGGACTCATATCTCACATCCAACAATCTGCCCTACGAGAATATTGTTGCATGCTGCACTGATGGGGCTGCAGCGTTGATGGGCAAAAACAAGGGATTTAACAGCGGATTGAAGGAAAAAGCCCCGGGGTGCGCAATTTTCCACTGCATGCTACATCACCAAGCATTGGCCAGTAAAAAACTTTCGGAAGACCTTAGTAACACCCTGGCAACTGTTGTTAAAGTTGTAAACCTTATTAAGGCTCGCCCTACTAACAAGAGACTGTTTGCCCAGCTGTGTGAGGATGAAGCGCATCAAACACTGCTGTTACACACAGAGGTACGCTGGTTGTCACGTGGACAAGTGCTTGTGCATTTTATGGAACTGCAGGAAAAAATAAAAGGAATTCTTGCAAGATCACAATCGACCACTGTGCGAACAGCTGACTGATGCGTTTTGGATCAAAACGGCATACCTAGCGGATACATTCACTCTCTACAATGAGACAAACAAGCGGATGCAGGGTCCTGAATCAAACGTCATGCAGTGCAAAGACTCTCTCAATGCTTTTGTGCGGAATCTGGAGTACAGAGTTGGAAAAATGTCAAAAGGGGAGCTACAACAATTTCCACTGCTGATGAAACAGTCTGGTGGCACTGTGCCTGCGTCTTTACGCACTGAGTTTACCAGGCACATGAACATGCTTCGGGAGGAAATCAAATCCTGTTTTGCCGATGTTGACGAATACTTATCAAAGGAATCGTGGGTGCTGGACCCTTATATTTGCAGTCTCGTGGATGTGGAATACCTCGGCTGTGAAGATGAGCTTGCTGACCTTCAAGCCGATTCTATGTCAAATAAATATTTCCACGAGAACGGATACAAAATGTTTTGGATTGTCAAAGGACACGCTGTTACACCCAGACTGGCCAAACACGCAGCTACAAGGGTTATTCTACCATTCAGCACTACGTACCTTTCTGAGACGGCCTTCAGCGCGCTTCTAAAAATAAAAACAAAAGCCCGTAACAGGCTCCATGACAACCAGAAGACCGTAACAGGCTCCATGACAACCAGAAGACCGTAACAGGCTCCATGACAACCAGAAGACCGTAACAGGCTCCATGACAACCAGAAGACCGTAACAGGCTCCATGACAACCAGAAGACCGTAACAGGCTCCATGTCCACCAGAAGACCGTAACAGGCTCCATGACAACCAGAAGACCGTAACAGGCTCCATGACAACCAGAAGACCGTAACAGGCTCCATGTCCACCAGGACTTCAGGCTGGCTGTCACTAGCATCACATCTGACATCCCATCCCTGGTCAGAGGTATGCAGGCCCCAAGGTGGCCATTCATTTCTTAAGGAAGGAACAAGTTATTGATTGTAACGTACTGTTTGTTATTGTTACTTATTTTTATTTTTATAACACATACGTTATAGCTGTGTCAAAACCAGTGTTCACATGATGTGCATGTGTGTATGCAACAAACTGCCACGTTTCAGTTAATTGGTCTGAGGGAGATCTAGGACAGAGCTATACAGGTGCTGTTAATCACTTATTATGCTGATAATGAATCATTATTATTATTTTGGTAACAATGTGTGCGTATGGGCCTACAGTTGATTATACACAAAGATAACCAGGGCAAACCAAAGAGATAAGGAAAGAAAAACTATGATGTACATTTTTGCCAATAAAGATTTAGAATGAATCACTTTATTATTTTATTTTTATTTTTTTGGGGGGGGCTCAGCTTTTCTTGTGGGGGGGGGGACTCAGCTTTTCTTAGATACAAGTAGGGGGGGGGGGGGGGGGGGGCTCCAAGGAAAAAAGGTTGGGAACCACTGCTCTAGGGCAACGGTGTCTAGATGGAATTTGCATTTGTGGTCCTGGCAACTGGACCTTTTTTGGAACACCTTTATTTTTGTCTTACTGAGATTTACTGTCAAGGCCCAGGGCCCAGGTCTGTGCAGAAGATCTAGGTGCTGCTGTAGGCCCTCCTTGGTTGGGGACAGAAGCACCAGATCATCAGCAAACAGCAGACATTTGACTTCAGGTGCTGCAGACTGTCCTAGTGCCCTCGCCTATTCGTTGATATATATGTTGAAGAGGGTGGGGCTCAAGCTGCATCCCTGTCTCACCCCACGGCCCTGTGGAAAGAAATGTGTGTGTTGTTTGCCAATTTTAACTGCACAGTTGTTGTTTGTGTACATGGATTTTATAATGTTGTATGTTTTTCCCCCAACACCACTTTCCAGAGAATCTTGTTTCTCATGGTCTGAGGGTCCTTTAGGTGGCTTTTGGCAAACTCCAAGCGGGCTGTCATGTGACTTTTACTGAGGAGTGGCTTCCGTCTGGCCACTCTACCATAAAGGCCTGATTGGTGGAGTGCTGCAGAGATGGTTGTCCTTCTGGAAGATTCTTCCATCTCCACAGAGGAACTATGGAGTTCTGTCAAATTTACCAATGGGTTCTTGGTCACCTCCCTGACCAAGGCCCTTCTCCCCCGATTGCTCAGTATGGCTGGGCGGCCAGCTCTAGGAAGAGTCTTGGTGGTTCCAAACTACTTCCATTTAAAAATGATGGAGGCCACTGTGTTCTTGGGGATCTTCAATGCTGTGGAAATTTTTCGGTACAATTCCCCAGATCTGTGCCTCAACACAATCCTGTCTCGGAGCTCCACAGACAATTCCTTCGACCTCATGGCTTGGTTTTTGCTCTGACATGTACTGTCAACTGTGGGACCTTATACAGACAGGCGTGTGCCTTTCCAAATGATGTCCAATCAATTGGATTTACCACAGGTGGACTCCAATCAGGTTGTAGAAACATCTCAAGGATGATCAATGGAAACAGGATGCACCTGAGCTCAATTTCGAGTCTCATAGTAAAGGGTCTGAATACTTATGTAAATAAGGTATTTCTGTAATTTATTTAATAATAATAATAAAACATCTTTAAACCTGTTTTCGCTTTGTTATGATGGCATATTGTGTGTAGATTGATGAGGAAAAAAAATAATTTAATCAATTTTAGAATAAGGCTGTAACTTAACAAAATGTGGAAAAGGTGAAGGGGTCTGAATACTTTCCGAATGCACTGTAGAGAGATAGGGCGTAAAGAGGAGACAACTTAGCAATCACCTCTACAAATCCTGTGTATGTATCGAAGTTGAAAGATAAAATAGACTCAAACTACACACGCACACACAAATGTAAGCATGCGCACACACACAGATACGCAGACACACACGTATATTCAGGGTTGTAACCATGGAAACCTCAGAGATTGAGTGTAGGAAAACAAAAATCTATGTAGGTTACGGATATCCAATGACGCAATGCCGTTTCCCGACACACACACACACACACACACACACCCACACACACACACACACACACACACACACACACAGACAGACCAACAGAGCTCCCAGACAAATCAATACTATCGTCCAGACAACTGTCTTATTTATATCTAACAAAGCAACCAGACAGATAGAAAGATAGACAGATTGACGAAGAGACAGACAGACAGACTATCTACAAGAATGTGTCGGAGACGATTGCTAACATACAGATGTCTGTAAACACATACACACACGCACACATAGGAGAGACGAGGGCAGATGAGAGAAAGGTGTGGAGATGAACAAAAGGAGTGAGCAGTAGAGAGAGAGAGTGGTAGAGAGAGAGAGAGCGTGGAGGAAAGACGAATGGCCCTGAAAAATAGGGTTTTCTCCTGTAGTAGACTTCAGTGTAAGTGGAGAGCTACTCTGGCTTGTAACTGAGTCTTCGCAGAGGAGAGGAGGGGAGGGGAGGGGAGGGGAGGGGAGGAGATGGGAGGGGAGGGGAGTTTATCTATTTCTATTGGTTACTTATTCACTATTCTATTGGTTATTTACATTTACATTTAAGTCGTTTAGCAGACGCTCTTATCCAGAGCGACTTATCTATTCACTATTCTATTGGTTATCTATTCATTGGAGTCTATGTATTGGTATCTGTTCGCTGTTCTCTAGCATTGTAGTCGTGTGTCTATTCATTGAGTATATAGGTGGCAGATGAAGAGACCGATTCAGTGACCAGACGCAGGTTGATGTTTATTGTCACGAGTCTTTCCCAGGAGACAGAACTGAGCAGTTTATGTTAGATGGGCCGGCTGAAAAAAAAAATGTTTTGGCTACAGTGCCTTCAGAAAGTATTCATACCCCTTGACTTATTCCACATTTTGTTGTGTGCAGCTTGAATTCAGAATGGATTAAATAGATACTTTTTCTCACCCATCTACACACAATACCCCATAATGACAAAGTGAAAACATGTTTTAATTTATTTTTGCACATTTATTGAAAAGGAAATACAGAAATATCAAATGTACATAAGTATTCACACCCATTTGCTATGTCCCACAGTTGACAGTGCAGGTCAGAGCAGAAACTCTACCATGAAGTCCATGGAACTGCCTGTAGATCTCTGAGATTGTGATGAGGCATAAAGTGCCTTCGGAAAGTATTCAGACCCATTGACTTTTTCCACATTTTGTTACGTTACAGCCTTATTCTAAAATAGATTAAATAAATAAAAAGTCCTCAGCAATCTACACACAATACCCCATAATGACAAAGCAAAAAGAGGTTTTTAGAAATTATTTCAAATTTATAAAACAATTTAAAAAACTGAAATACGTTATTTACATAAGTATTTAGACCCTTTGCTATGAGACTCAAAACTGAGCTCAGGTGCATCCTGTTTCCATTGATCATCCTTGAGATGTTTCTACAACTTGGAGTCCACCTGTGGTAAATTCAATTGATTGGACATGATTTGGAAAGGCACACACCTGTCTATATAAAAGGTCCCACAGTTGACAGTGCATGTCAGAGCAAAAACCAAGCCATGAGGTCGAAAAAATTGTTCTTAGAGCTCTGAGACAAGATTGTGTCGAGGTCAAATTGAGCAATCGGGGGAGAAGAGCCTTGGTCAGGGAGGTTGCCAACAACCCGATGGTCACTCTGACAGAGCTCTAGAGTTCCTCTGTGGAGATGAGAGAACCTTCCAGAAGGACAACCGTCTCTGCAGCACTCCACCAATCAGGCCTTTATGGTAGTGTGGCCAGGCGGAAGCCACTCCTCTGTAAACGGCACATGACAGCCCGCTTGGAGTTTGCCAAAGGGCACCTAAAGACTCTCAGACCTTGAGAAACAAGATTCTCTGGTCTGATGAAACCAAGATTGAACTCTTTGGCCTGAATGCCAAGCGTCACATCTGGAGGAAACCTGGCACCATCCCTATGGTGAAGCATGGTGGTGGCAGCATCATGCTGTGGGGATGTTTTTCAGCGGCAGGGACTGTAAGACTAGTCAGGATCGAGGCAAAGATGAACGGAGCAAAGTACAAAGAGATCCTTGATGAAAACCTGCTCCAGAGCACTCAGGACCTCAGACTGGGGCGAAGGTTCACCTTCCAACAGGACAACGACCCTTAGCACACAGCCAAGATAATGCAGGAGTGGCTTTGGGACAAGTCTCTGAATGTCCTTGAGTGGCCCAGCCAGAGCCCGGACTTGAACCCATTCAAACATCTCTGGAGAGACCTGAAAATAGCTGTGCAGCGCTTGAGAGGATCTGCATAGAAACTCCCCAAATACAGGTGTGCCAAGCTTGTAGCATTATACCCAAGAAGACTCGAGGCTGTAATCACTGCCAAAGGTACTTCAACAAAGTACTGAGTAAAGGGTCTGAAAACGTATGTAAATGTGATATTTCAGTTCTCTATTTTTAATACATTTGCAAACATTTCTAAAAACCTGTTTTTGCTTTGTCATTATGGGGTATGTTGTGTAGATTGATGAGGGAAAAAAACAATGTAATCAATTTTAGAATAAGGCTGTAACCTAACAAAATGTGGAAAAAGTCAAGGGGTCTGAATACTTTTAAAAGGCACTGTCTTGGGAAGGGTATAAAACAATTTCTAGAGTGTTGAAAGTTTCCAAGAGCACAGTGGTCTCCATCATTGGGAAAGAGAAAAAATATGGAACGACCCAGACTCTGCCTAGAGCTGGCCGTCCGACCAACACTGAGCAACCGGGCAAGAAGGACCTTGGTCAGGGAGGTGACCAAGAACCCAATGACCACTCTGACAGAACTAGAGTTCCTTTACCATACAATGGGGCCGGAGGGGATGGCTGTCGTTCCATGGGCTCCTAACCAACTGTGCTATTTTGTGTATTTTTTCGCATTGTTTGTAACTTATTTTGTACATAATGTTGCTGCTACCATCTCTTATGACCGAAAAGAGATTCTGGATATCAGAACAGCGATTACTCACCTCGAACTGGACAAAGATGTTTTATTTAATGAGTCGGACGTGAAGGATATACTGTTTCTCCGAGACCAGGCCCAAATCCCCATCATTCGCGTGAAGAAAAGACGGAGGTACAGGGGCTGGAGATCGGGGTGCCTTGTGAGTATTCGTTGGCGAGTGGGTAACCCGCCTCTACACTCCGTTCTATTGGCCAACGTGCAATCACTGGAGAATAAACTGGATGAGTTCCATTCGACACTATCCTACCAAGGGGACATTAAAAACTGTAATATCTTATGTTTCAGCGAGTCGTGGCTGAACGACAACGCGGATAATATACAGTTGGCTGGGTTTTCCGTGCATCGGCAGGACAGAACTGCTACGTCCGGTAAGACGAGGTTTGGCGGTCTGTGTATATTTGTAAACAACAGCTGGTGCATAAAATCTAATACTAAGGAAGTCTTGAGGTTTTGCTCGCCTGAGGTAGAGTATCTCATGCTGTAGACCACACTATTTACCAAGAGAGTTTTCATCTATATTTTTTGTAGCTGTCTATTTACCACCACAAACCGATACTGGCACTAAGATTGCACTCAATGAGCTGCATACGGCCATAAGAAAACAGGAAAACGCTCATCCAGAGGCAGCGCTCCTAGTGGCCGGGGACTTTAATGCAGGGAAACTTAAATCCGTTCTACCTAATTTCTACCAGCATGTTAAATGTGCAACCAGAGGGAAAATAAACTCTAGACCACCTTTACTCCACACACAGAGATGCATACAAAGCTCTCCCTCACCCTCCATTTGGCAAATCTGACCATAACTCTATCCTCCTGATTCCTGCTTATAAGCAAAAACTAAAGCAGGAAGCACCAGTGACTCGGTTAATAAGGAAGTGGTCAGATGACGCAGATGCTAAGCTACAGGACTGTTTTGCTAGCACAGACTGGAATATGTTCCGGGATTCTTTCGATAGCATTGAGGAGTACACCACATCAGTCACTGGCTTCATCAATAAGTGCATCGATGACATCGTCCCAACAGTGACCGTACGTACATACCCCAACCAGAAGCCATGGATTACAGGCAACATCCGCACCGAGCTAAAGGGTAGAGCTGCCGCTTTCAAGGAGCAGGACTCTAACCCGGATGCTTATAAGAAATCCCGTTATGCCCTCCGACGAACCATCAAACAGGCAAAGACTCAATACAGGACTAAGATTGAATCATACTACACGGATGTGGCAGGGCTTGCAAACTACAAAGGGAAGCACAGCCGCGAGCTGCCCAGTGACACAAGTCTACCCGACGAGCTAAATCACTTCTACGCTCCTCTGTAGCTCAGCTGGTAGAGCATGGCGCTTGTAAAGCCAGGGTAGTGGGTTCGATCCCCGGGACCACCCATACACAAAAATGTATGCACGCATGACTGTAAGTCGCTTTGGATAAAAGCGTCTGCTAAGTGGCTTATTATTATTATTATTATTAACACTCAAGCATGCATGAGAGCATCAGCTGTTCCGGATGACTATGTGATCACGCTCTCCGTAGCCGATGTGAGTAAGACTTTTAAGCAGGTCAACATTCACAAGGCCGCAGGGCCAGACGGATTACCAGGACGTGTACTCCGAGCATGCGCTGACCAACTGGCAAGTGTCTCCACTGACATTTTCAACACGTCCCGGACTGAGTCTGTAATACCAACATGTTTCAAGCAGACCACCATAGTCCCTGTGCCCAAGAACACTAAGATAACCTTTCTAAATGACTACCGACCCGTAGCACTCACGTCTGTAGCCATGAAGTGCTTTGAAAGGCTGGTCGTGGCTCACATCAACACCAATATCCCAGAAACCCTAGACCCACTCCAATTTGCACACCGCCCCAACAGATCCACAGATGCAATCTCTATCGAACTCCACACTGCCCTTTCCCACCTGGACAAAAGGAACACCTACGTAAGAATGCTATTCATTGACTACTGCTCAGCGTTCAACACCATAGTGCCCTCAAAGCTCATCACTAAGCTAAGGACCCTGGGTCTAAACACCTCCCTCTGCAACTGGATCCTCGACTTCCTGACAGGCCGCCCCCAGGTGGTAAGGGTAGGTAATAACACATCTGCCACGCTGATCTTCAACACAGGGGCCCGTCAGGGGTGCGTGCTCAGTCCCCTCCTGTACTCCCTGTTCACCCATGACTGCATGGCCAGGCACGACTCCGACACCATCATTACATTTGCTGACGACACAACAGTGGTAGGCCTGATCACCGACAACGATGAGACAGCCTATAGGGAGGAGGTCAGAGACCTGGAAATGTGGTGCCAGGACAACAACCTCTCCCTCAACGTGAGCAAGACAAAGGAGATGATCGTGGACTACAGGAAAAGGAGGGCCGAACACGCCCCCATTCACATCTACACCTGTTGTATTCGCCGCATGTGACAAATAAAATGTTATTTGTTTTGAAGAACAACAGTCTCTACAGCACTTCACCAATCTGGACTTTATGGGAGTGGCCAGATGGGAGCCACTCCTGAGAAAAAGGCATATGACAGCACACCTGGAGTTTGCAAAAAAGGTACCTGAAAGACTGAGAGCATAAGGCAAAAGATTCTGTGGTCAGATGAGACAAACATTTAACTCTTTGGCCTATTACAGTGTGGTGGGTTAGTTATTGACATCCATTCAAATATACTACTACTATGGAGATAGCTAACATTGATAGATAAAGATTTTAGTAATTTAGCAAACGCTCTTATCCAGAGCGACTTACAGTTAGTGAGTGCATACATTATTGCTATTTTTTTCTTCATACTGGCCCCCCGTGGGAATCGAACCCACAACCCTGGCGTTGCAAACGCTATGCTCTACCAACTGAGCTACATCCCTGCTGGCCATTCCCTCCCCTAGACGACGCTGGGCCAATTGTGCGCCGCCCCTTCGAGGACAGCTACAACAGAGCCTGGATTCGAACCAGGATCTCTAGTGGCACAGCTAGAACTGCGATGCAGTGCCTTAGACCACTGCGCCACTCAGGAAGATGGAGGGAGGGGGAGCGAAGGAGACAGGGAGAGGGGGGAGGGGGAAAGGGAGTGAGAGGTAGAGTCAGTAAAAAGGGAAGACAAGGACAGGGAGGGAGAGGAAGAGAGGGAAAATATAATTGAGTATCTATCTCCTCCCCCTGGACACGTCTGGTACTGCACATTCACACATTTAACTCTCACTCTGGGCCTGAGTGACACCATATCTGACAGAATAATACAGTGTGTGTCTACAGGTCTGTCAGTGTCCGTGCGTCACGGGGCCCTGTACTCCGGGCTGTCAGGGTTTAATGGAGCTCTGGGTTGTATGGCCGTGGGAGGACTGTTCTTTACCTTCAGCTGGAGGACACACCTCTTCTCTATCGCCAGCGGTGAGACATATTCTTCTCCTCTTCGCTCGTCCACCCCTTCCCTCTCTCCTCTCCATCTCTCTCTCCTCTCCTTCCCTCTCTCCTCCCCTTCCCTCTCTCCTCTCCATCCCTCTCTCCTCTCCTTCCCTCTCTCCTCTCCTTCCCTCTCTCCTCTCCTTCCCTCTCTCCTCTGCTTCCCTCTCTCCTCTCCTTCCCTCTCTCCTCTCCTTCCCTCTCTCCTCTCCATCCCTCTCTCCTCTCCTTTCCTTCCCTCTCTCCTCTCCTTCCCTCTCTCCTCTCCATCCCTCTTCAGTGAATGCCTCTGATTCCTGTAAATGGGTAATCAGGAAGTAATTGTGTAATTTCATTGTTTTTGCAGTGCTCCATCACACACACACACGCACACACACACACACACACACACACACACACACACACACACACACACACACACACACACACACACACACACACACACACACACACACACACACACACACACAGGATATTGTTTCTGATAAGGTTTGAGGCTCATTAGTAAAGAGATAATCTATTCACATTACGTAAATCAGACCCTCATCCAGAGACTGGGTTTGCATCCCAAATGGCACCCTATTCCTTATATAGTGCACTACTTTTGACCAGGGCCCGGGCACTACGTAGGGAATAAGGTTGCATTTGGAACGTAGCCATCATCAACATCAAAGGACAGCAGTGTCTACTCTGCTATTCACGTCAGAAACCATGCGTGTGTGTGTGTGTGTGTGTGTGTACGGTGTGTAGAATGGTACATAAACTGTCTCCTCTGCCCCCAGCCTTTCTTTCTGCGTATGCTGATATCGCCCTGAGCAATCTACTTGGAACGGTGAGTCATCAAACATACACACTATAACTCCTAAAGCATGGCTATAACACCTAAAGCATGGTTATAACTCCTAAAGCATGGTTATAACTCCTAAAGCATGGTTATAACTTCTAAAGGTTCTACTTTTTCCTCTTAAGAGTATATGATTCCTACTTTATCCATTTTTCCTCTCTCCCCATCGTGCTCACAGCGCGGATCCAGAGAAAAGGCTCCCAATTTAATTCGAGGCGATAACTCCAGGGGATCAGATAGCGAAGAAAAACAGCTGCCTCGAAGAGTTATTGCCCCAGACCCTACGACACCACCACTCTCTCTTATCATTCTCTCTCTCCAAACTCTCTCCCTCTATCTCTCTTCTCTCCCCTCTCTCTCTCATCTCTCATTCTCTCTCTTCTCTCTCTCTCTCTCTCTCCCCCCATTTCCCCACCCCACCGTTTCCTCTATCTCTCCCTCTCTTCTCCTACTCTCTCTTCCCCCTCTCCAGGTTGGCCTCCCAGCATGCAGTTGGGCAGCGACTCTGACCGCCACTCTGATGCTGCTGCTGACAGGGCGGAGCCTGTCTGCATACCGCATCCCTACTGGTCGAGTCATGGCTCCGGAACAGAACATCCACTGTCATAGGCAATGGGCTGCCAGAGAGACCTCAGACAGCACTGATGTGTAGACACACACAAACGCCTGCTTTAACCCATAAAATGTCGATATCAATATTGTCCACACGATGGCGCTCTGAGCCAGGCAGGTGTAAGCAAGTTTCCCCTCGGTAGCCTACAGATCTAGGATCAGCTTCCCCTCCCCCCGATCTTAACCTTAACCGTTAGTGTGAAAAATTATGCAAAACTGACCTAGGATCAGCATCTAGGAGCAACTTCACCCTACACTGAAGAGGCCTCAGTAACAGTTTCCTTAACCTGCCTGGATAAATACTGAACCACAGGGACAAGTGCACACTTTGGGAGAAAGGGAGGAGATGTACATAGCCTTTCTCGCTTCACTGGGCCAATAAAGGGACAGATTGAAGTCAATGTCTGTGACTCAGTGTTGTAGGCTACAATAGGCTACATGCTGATTAAAAATCACATTCTGTGTGTCTCTCTGTCTGTCATTGTAGCCTGTGTAGGCCTACTACTAAGCTTGTCAAGTAAACAATGTTTCCACTTTCACTGCTTGAACCCTGAAACACGGCCACCTGGCCTGATGAAAACATTTCTCCGGGTGTTGCAAAGATCAGGGCCCGGTTTCAAGTGTAAACGACTACATCGGCGGTCGGGGAGTAGTTGTTATTGGGGGTTAACTGCCTTTTGCTCAAGGGCAGAAAGAGCACATTTTCCCACTTTGCCGGCTCAGGGATTCAAACCACCAACCTTTCGGTTACTCTTAACCGCTAGGCTACCATCAGTGCAGGAAGTAAACTTAAATTCCAATTCAATAATTGAAACAATTATATATATTTTTTCAATGACTTCTAAATAAAGCAAAAATAAGATATATCTTTCCAAAGTTTATATTTTTTTTATTAAAAAAACTAAAAAATGAGATGGGGTCAATTCGAATTGAATACAGTAGGATCGTCTTCACTAGACCCCCAAACAGAAGAGAACAGACTGAAAAAGGGAGAAACGGAAGAACTTGCCTGTATAAAAATGTATATTTTTCGTCGCAAACGTTTTTTCAGTTGCAAAATATTTTGCTACGTTCTGCACTAATGAATTTTCACCATGAGGCAAATTCACCTTTCAGCAGGCCAATAACCTAAAACACAAGGCCACATATACACTGGAGTTGCTTACCAAGACGACATTGAATGTTGTTGAGTGGCCTGGTTACAGTTTGGACTTAAATCGGCTTGGTAATCTATGGCAAGACTTGAAAATGGCTGTTTAGCAATGATCAACAACCAACTTGACAGAGCTTGAAGAATTTAAAAAAGAATAATGTGCAAATATTGTACAATCCAGGTGTAGAGACTTACCCAGAAAGACTCACAGCTGTATTTGCTGCCTAAGGTGATTCTAACACGTTTAAGGTTAAATACTTACCTAATCAAGATACACTATATATACAGCAGTATGTGGACACCCCTTCAAATTTGTGGATTCGGCTATTTCAGCCACACCCGTTGCTGACAGGCTTATAAAATCGAGCACACAGCCATGCAATCTTCACAGACAAACATTGACAGTAGAATGGCCTTCCTGAAGAGCTCAGTGACTGTCATGCCACCTTTCCAACAAGTCAGCCCTGTTAGAGCTGCCCCGGTCAACTGTAAGTGCTGTTATTGTGAAGTGGAAACGTCTAGGAGCAACAACGGCTCAACCGCGACAGAACGGGACTGCAGAGTGCTGAGGCGCGTAGCCCGTAGCCGATAACACTCACTCCCGAGTTCCAAACTACCTCTGGAAGCAACGTCAGCAGAATACAGTGGGGGGAAGAAAGTATTTAGTCAGCCACCAATTGTGCAAGTTCTCCCACTTAAAAAGATGAGAGAGGCCTGTAATTTTCATCATAGGTACACGTCAACTATGACAGACAAATTGAGAAAATCATTGTAGGATTTTTTATGAATTTATTTGCAAATTATGGTGGCAAGTAAGTATTTGGTCACCTACAAACAAGCAAGATTTCTGGCTCTCACAGACCTGTAACTTCTTCTTTAAGAGGCTCCTCTGTCCTCCACTCGTTACCTGTATTAATGGCACCTGTTTGAACTTGTTATCAGTATAAAAGACACCTGTCCACAACCTCAAACAGTCACACTCCAAACTCCACTATGGCCAAGACCAAAGAGCTGTCAAAGGACACCAGAAACAAAATTGTAGACCTGCACCAGGCTGGGAAGACTGAATCTGCAATAGGTAAGCAGCTTGGTTTGAAGAAATCAACTGTGGGAGCAATTATTAGGAAATGGAAGACATACAAGACCACTGATAATCTCCCTCGATCTGGGGCTCCACGCAAGATCTCACCCCGTGGGGTCAAAATGATCACAAGAACGGTGAGCAAAAATCCCAGAACCACACAGGGGGACCTAGTGAATGACCTGCAGAGAGCTGGGACCAAAGTAACAAAGCCTACCATCAGTAACACACTATGCCGCCAGGGACTCAAATCCTGCAGTGCCAGACGTGTCCCCTTGCTTAAGCCAGTACATGTCCAGGCCCGTCTGAAGTTTGCTAGAGTGCATTTGGATGATCCAGAAGAGGATTGGGAGAATGTCATATGGTCAGATGAAACCAAAATATAACTTTTTGGTAAAAACTCAACTCGTCATGTTTGGAGGACAAAGAATGCTGAGTTGCATCCAAAGAACACCATACCTACTGTGAAGCATGGGGGTGGAAACATCATGCTTTGGGGCTGTTTTTCTGCAAAGGGACCAGGACGACTGATCCGTGTAAAGGAAAGAATGAATGGGGCCATGTATCGTGAGATTTTGAGTGAAAACCTCCTTCCATCAGCAAGGGCATTGAAGATGAAACGTGGCTGGGTCTTTCAGCATGACAATGATCCCAAACACACTGGTTTTTTTCTTCTCATTTTGTCTGTCATAGTTGACGTGTACCTATGATGAAAATTACAGGCCTCTCTCATCTTTTTAAGTGGGAGAACATGCACAATTGGTGGCTGACTAAATACTTTTTTTCCCCACTGTAACTGTTCTTCGGGAGCTTCATGAAATAGGTTTCCATGGCCGAGCAGCCGCACACAAGCCTAAGATCACCATGCATAATGCCAAGCGTCGGCTGGAGTGGTGTAAAGCTCGCCGCCATTGGACTCTGGAACAGTGGAAACACGTTCTCTGGAGTGATGAATCACGCTTCACCATCTGGCAGTCCGACGGACGAATCTGGGTTTGTGGACGTCAGGAGAACGCTACCTTCCCCAATGCATATCGCCAACTGTAATGTTTGGTGGAGGAGGAATAATGGTCTGGGACTGCTTTTCATGGTTCGGGCTAGGCCCCTTAGTTCCAGTGAAGAGAAATCTTAACGCTACAGCATACAATTACATTTTTGCTTCCAACTTTGTGGCAACAGTCGGGGAAGGCCCTTTCCTGTTTCAGCATGACAATGCCCCCGTGCACAAAGCGAGGTCCATACAGAAATTGTTTGTCGAGATCATTGTGGAAGAACTTGACTGGCCTGCAGAGAACCCTGACCTCAATCCTATCGAAAACCTTTGGGATGAATTGGAATGCCGACTGCGAGCCAGGCCTAATCGTCCAACATCAGTGCCCGACCTCACTAATGCTCTTGTGGCTGAATTGAAGCAAGTCCCCGCAGCAATGTTTCAACATCTAGTGGAAAGCCTTCCCAGAAGATTGGAGGCTGTTATAGCAGCAAAGGGGGGACCAACTCCATATTAATGTCCATGATTTTGGAATGAGATGTTAGACGAGCAGGTGTCCACCTACTTTTAAGCGTATATTAGTGTTTTTTTGTTTAGTTTTTTAGTTTTACAAACGTTAGAATATTTCTTCCACTTTGACATTATGTGTAGATCGTTGACATAAACTGACAATGATATACACTTTAATCCCACTTTGTAACATAACAAAATGTGGAAAAAATAAAAGGGTTCGAATACATTCTGAAGGCGCTATAGAACAAGGCAACATACACTGTAAACATCTTTGGTACAACTTCACCTGTCCCAGAACTAGCATGACATTCTATTCTATTTCTATAGTCTAATCTAAGGATTTGTCTTGTCTAACCACACACTGACATGCACAGCTCTCTGGGTGACGTTCTGTCTTCCAAGTCTCCAGTGGGTGATGAAGTCCCTTCCATCTATATAATGTATTACATGTTATAGACAGGTGCAGTCAGGTGACAGGAGGAATGGAGTGCGTGACACTCCAGTTTGCCTCAACCCGTGGGTCCAGCAGGCAGAGTTCAATAAATCTAGGCAGGTGGTATTCTTCTCACACTACTCTGTAGCTACGGACCCCCAGGAGGAAGCTTTGAATCGGTCAGTAGCCTACAGGGTCATTTGAGAAGAGTGCAATTGCTGATCTGATGTAATTATTCTAAACAAAGTGCTTTGATAACTTTCAAGTGAACCAGTTCCATGTAGAATAAACCATCCCTTCACATAATAATGTAGAAGCTGTGTTCTGATAATATAACAATGTGCAAATATTACACTGTCTTTCATCTGCTGTTGTCATTCACAGCTGATACAGCCCCCCCCCCCCCACACACACACACACCATTGAATTCCATAATAACAAAAGACAATGAAAAGTAATAGATGTGTCTTGTATCATTCTAATGTTGAGTGCAAGGTCTCTCCTGGTTCAGACTGCTGTATCAACCTGTCTGTTAGTCAGGGGACTCCATGACCAACTATCTCTCCTGTCCTCCATCTGTCGAAAAACAAGGTAGAGTTGATACACACAGCACTGATTACATCAATGGCTGTTAGGGGAATTCCAGGACAGACAAGTGATAGTATTTTGACCAACCTGAAGTGGGCCTGGTGCCTGGCCATGTACTGCCTCAGCCTTCTGCTCCTGATATGGGCGAGGGGTTCCCACGACACTGCTGAACAACAAATCCACCAGGTTTTATAAGTAGCCTGTGAATGAAATAAAATATAATCACTCAATAAACATGTAGTGAATTTTTTTTATTTTCTGTTGTTTTGGAAGTAATTATACTAATAGAGTGACTAAGTACAGAATAGATTCAGGCCAGTGATGCTGACACTATGCAACCAGCTGTGTAACGTTACGTTGCTGAAATCAGTGTTGCCAACTTAGCGACTTTGTCGCTATATTTAGCGAGTATTCAGACCCCTCTAGCGACACATTTTCAAAAAAGCGACTAGCGACAAATCTAGCGACTTTTTCTGGTGTTATTGGAGATTTTTGGAGACTCTGACGTGAAAGCACGTATCGTGAAAGCACGTATCGTTCTTACTCTTCTCAACGAGCAGCGGGTGCTCCGGTCAGGCCCCACCCCCGTCCCAAAGCGCAGTCCCTCCCAGCTGCAGTCAGAGCAGGAGATGTTCACCCCTCCGCGTCCAGACTGCAAATGAATCACGAATGCGGGAAGCCCCCCGCTGGCTGATCTCGCCCTGGCTTACATTCAAGGTGGGATATAAATGTAAAATGTTCTTTGTCTAAAATAAATCACTGCACAAAAATAACTCACTGCATTTGACTCCCACAGCCTCAGTCACTTACTCACCTCGTCCACTGTGTGTGTGCCTCTCTGTGACATAAGCTAAACATCTAGCTGGCTAGCTCATCATGTCTCAGTCTAAACTGTACACCTCAAAAATACAGAAAGGAGTGGGAATCAAACCCTGAATTCAAAGGCTGGTTGAAGCCGTTTATTGGAGATGATACATGGGTATACTGCCTGTATTGTAAGGCTGATTTCTACGCCAAACTTAGTGATGTAAAAAAAAAAAACACATGACAACTCAAAAACATACTCAAATGGTAAAGCCTTATAACAGTTCCACCCAAAACAAGATGTCATTTATGGTTAAAAAAGAATTGACTCTGCAAAAAGGGCTGAGGCCACCGTGGCATTAGCTATCGCTGAACACTGTTCCATGCTGGCATGTGATCACATTGGAGAAGCATGTAGACCTGCTTTCTCAGACTCCACTGCTGCTACTGTCGTAGTAAAAATAATTTGTTATAGATTGGTCTGACTAAAATGTTCTGTAAGACCCATTTGGAGCCTGTTTTCAATAAATGCTGTGCCAGGTCAGAGAGCAAAAGGTCAGAGAACAAAAGGACAGAGAAAACCTCATCTTATCACCAAATGGCCTAGGAATGTGATAATAGACAACACCCCCACCTCCGGCCATAAACAACAGATACTCCTCAGGAGTTCCCTGGACACACACAGACATCTCAATGTGGACGCACACTCATTCTCAACCCCCCCCTCTACTGGTCGGGTGCCAAGGGCAGAGGACTCTGCCGTGCACCAATGGGGTATCTGCTCTGGACAGAGCAGACCCGCCTCCTACGCCTCGGGAACCAATCAAGGGACTAGAAGAAGGACCCCTTCCTCTATGTTACATTGTATAAAGTAATGCTGTAACTCTTTTTTATGATCCCTTCTCAACTGTCTCCATAAGAGGCAATGGAAAATGGGTCCATGCATGATTCTTGAGCAGTACCAGCTATCTCTGTTTTAATAAACTGCCTTTTGCTTAAGCAATTTCCTCTCTGTCTAGCGTCGATGGTTTTGTACTTCCTCTCCAAATTATGGTTTCACCAACAAAATGGTAGCAGAGGATGGTTTAATTCGATCTAAAGAGTTGGTGCGAGAGGAAAAGGCAAATCATCGATCTAAAAACAGACGGAAGAGTGACCTATAATCCAGGAGACATCAACTATTCGTCTTGCCTCAGGAAACTGATCAGAGCGCTCTTCTAAAAAGGTAGGCAGAGCCTGTTAAAACGAAATCTTGCATATTGTATTATAGACCAATACCAAATTATGATCAGTAGTACTGAGCGTGAGTATGAATACTTGTTAAATAATTTCCATCCTAAATGAATTAAGGCATACATGAGATATCTCGTACTGTGATTTATATTAATTAATCTATGTGGAATTTAAATCTATGTGAAGGCATAGTGGAATCATAGTATAGATCTATGTGGAATTTGCTGTGTTTTATATTTTAACGTGTCTGTGTTATATCTTAAACGTGTAATGGATGATGGGAAGTTATAGTGAGACTTATGAAACTGAATACCAAACTGTGGAATTGAGTGAATTTGACTTAGGCTTTCAGGAACCAGGGATTGGGGGGACTGATATTGGATCTGTGCATATTCTTGAACAAGAACTGAGACAATTGAAGCGTATTGTGTGCAGTGGTTTAATTTCTGCATTGGTATATGTGACTGGAAATCTGATTTTTATGATAATGATTGCATTACAAATTATATAAATTAACCCTTTATATACCAGGGACGGGATAAGTGTATAAAGATAGAGAAAGCAAGATGGCAGGGCCAAACACAACTAAACCCAAATTTAATGAATACCTAGAACAACGAATGACAGAGAGAGCAGGGGGAAAAGAACAGTATAAGAAAGTTAAAAAAGTATGGGAGGAAGTGAAGTTAAGATGGACACAGGAAGGTTACCTCAGAGGGGGACCTCCCTCGGAGGAAGAACTCAAGATTATGGAGAAAGGTCTAGAAGTGGCAGTTGAGAAAGCCAAGGGGGAGGAAGAAGGAAAGAACAAGGAACATAAGTTTAAGAATAAGGGAACTAAGGAAAGAGAGAGGGCTGAGGAAGAGCTGAGAATAGGGACATGGGCATTAGAGGAGAGCAGGAGGGTGCAACCAAAGAAATCAGATACGATGTGTGTGGCCACTGCAGATCCAGTAGAGATGATAACACCATTCAAGGGTTCTCCAACAACTCCCCCAGAGGCCAGCACCAGCACCACTCCTGGCCCCACCTCACTATACCCACAGGTGCCGGTGGAGGCACCTCGGCCCCCACCATACACACCAGGACAGGATCACAACATTCAGACACACCACCAAACCAATCCATTTCTCTCCATGCCTCAGCCTGCAATACAGGCCCCTGTTCTAACAGTAGGAGAAGGAAGCCTGAAAGGCACCATGACTTTTGGCATAACTGGAGGGCAGTTGCTGTATGAACAGATGCCCTCTACCAGCACTCCATATCAACCCAAAGAACGGGAAACCCTGAGACGGGAAGAAGGGGGAGACCCGACCTCTCCTGGAGGTCGCTCCCTGCTCTCTTTTAACAACCCTGTGAGCGGAGTGAATAGTGGGTGTCACCAACAACTGAACCCAGAATTTTTCAGACAACATTCTTCACAGGACCTTAGAGGGGGAAGGCGTGGCCAATTGAGCAATCAAAGCAGGGATATGGAGGATGATGAAGACAGAAGAGCTTACATTAGCGGACTGGATAAAAACAGAAGGATACCCACTGAAGATGAAATAGAAAGTGAAATTCAAAAATTGGAAATCCAATTAGGAAGATCCCGAGCTGAAGTTGAGGTGCTCCTTGCTCCAGGTGAGAACGAAGGGGCCGAGTACCTAGTGGAGGGAATAATGAGAGGAACAGTGACAGACGTGACAGATACCTTGAGAGATATCACAACACATGAGCAACATCGGAGGTCAGCCAGAGTGGCAGAGAGGAACAGGACAGGAGGACCCCAAAGAACAGACTGGGAAACCGAAAGGTCAAGAATGTGCCCTCTCAGGCCTGCAGCAAATCCGGCCTATGTGGAGTATGAACCATGGAAGATGACTGATTTGACTACACTAATGGAACAAATGCCCAGTCTGCATGGAGGAGCGTCTTCCTGGTTGAACAAACTACAGACCCTCACATCAGGTCTGAACCTATGTCTAGGTGACATGAGGGCATTAGTTGCAAGAGCAACTAATCATGGAACAATGACCGGCATCATGACAGCTGCAAACCTAGATGGAAGGGCAGCTACCCTGCCTCTAGATCATTTCAGGACAAATCTATGGGATGCGTTGCGAAGGGCCTACCCCACAGAAAGAAACCAGGCTTTGCTTTCCTCCTTCACCATCAACCCAGGAGAGCATCCAGCTGAGTATCTAGACAGAGCCAAAACTACCTGGAGGACAGTAAATGAAGAACCATTTGATCACACTGATACAACCCTCAACATGTGGAAGGAGATGGTGATCAATGGATGCCCAGGGGATGTGAAGACCAAGCTACGTGCAACAGTGGGTTTAACAACCCTTCCCTTGACGCAATTCAACGCACATGTGCACCACCATGTTACTCAACACAACAAGGATAAAGGGGGGGCTGAGAGTCAGGTCCAATCTCTCCAAGTACAACTACTGAAACTCCAACTAAAGGAGGCCCAAAAAGGAGAAAAACCAAAGAAACAAATGCTGGCAGAAGAAACGCCTGGTGAAAATGGAACACCTGATCTCTTTCAAGTTGTAACAACCCTAGCTCAGACTGTCTCTCAGATGATCCAACTACAAGCCTCCCCTCCCCAGGGAACACCTGCCCCATATCAACCCCAACCACCATTTCCCCCACAACATTACGTCCCACAACCACAACCCTGGCCTCAACAAGGCACCCCATTAGGTCCTCCAAGAGGAGGGAACTACCTGTGTTACAATTGTGGAGGAGCTGGACATTTTAGGCGTGATTGTAAGGAACACCCACAAACTAACCATCAACCCCAATGGAGGGGAAGAGGAAGTGGAAGGGGAGGACCCCCATACCCATCACAAGCACCACCCACTCACCATCAAGGCCAGGTGCAGCAAGCACCGACGTTTTCACCTCCCCAATACCAAGCTGCAGGGTTCCAAGGTATGGCGGGGGAACCCATGTTCTGGCCATGAAGGTGCCCACCACCTACGACAGAAAGAGGGGGCGGCAGAGGACAGGACAAAACTCTGGAGGTGCCGTGATGGAAGATTAGTAGCACTAGCTAGACTCTGCCTAGAACTCTGTTGAGTGAGGCCCACGGGCCCACACATGAGGGGAAGTTTAAAACCCTCCAAAAGGTTTCACACATCTGGTGGCACCCTCACATGACAGAAACTGTAGACAGGTTTTCAAAATGGGTAGAGGCAATTCCTACAGAAAACTACAGAATTAGAGGATGATAGGTCAGTCATTAAGTGGCTACAAACTAAGTTAATACCCAGATATGGTATACCAAGGCAGATAAGATCTGACAACCACACATTTTAGCAACAAACACCTGGAAAAGGTGGAGGTAAGATTCGGAATCATGCACAGATTCGGTTCAGTAACATCCACAGTCCCAACCAAACATTTAAAGCTAAAATAACAAAGGTTTGTGCAGGAACAAAATTAACATAGGTCCACCAAGGGAGGGAGGTCATATGCCCTCCCTTGATGTACAACAGATAGAAATGACTGATTATGTGATGAAATTGACGGAATTTTCTGCAGCACTCTCTTCTCAGGTGCGGAAGGCCCAAGAGGGGGAGCTGTCGGGAAGTACGCTGCCACTGAAGGTAAAAGTGGGAGACTGGGTGAGGGTAAAAGTCCACAAGAGAAAGTGGCTGGAACCCAGGTGGACTGGACCGTACGAAGTGAAGGAGGTTACTTCACACTCAGTCCAGGTCAGAGGTAAATCAGGCGCACCCTGGCACCATCTAACACATTGCACACCAGCCCCCACTCCTTCTAGATCACTGACAGAAGTCAGGGCTGATTTAAGCAGCAAAACCACAATTTGATACCAAACATGTATATTCCCTTATGGAACAACGAACCTCGACCAGGTAGAAGGAGGAATCTTTCCCCCTGGGCAAGGTTAGGTATCTCTGATTGTTTGTTCATATGTCTTCTGCTAGGGACAGGGTTAATACTCGGTACCCTATTATGGCTTTTGGATAAACAAAACACGCAGACTCCCCTTGATACTTTAACCTCCAAAAACACCTCAATCACCAACACCTCGGTGCAGTCACGTGTTAGACGTGCTGCAACCGATACAACATGTACTCCCAAGCAGGCTAATAGCATTGTTTTTTGTGTACCCTTAAACACCACCACTACTATTTCATTAAAATGGGAAACACTGCAGGAAGTGCATGGTGGTAGCTACAGTAGGTATGATTGGTATATGACTAGAGGGGGTTGGAATGAGTGGTCATGGAAAAATCTAGTAGCTGAAACCAGAGTTAATTGGGCTAGCTATTCAAAAGGGGAACAAATTCTTAGATGGAGGAAGAAGATAACCCTCACAAAGAATGTGAACAGGGGTCTTACCATTATCATTCGAGCAGGAGCAGAGGAAAATTGTCAGGATTTTATACTAGCACCATATATGGGTTCTGGCTCTAGACAAGCACGTTGGAAAATAAATGTATGTACCAAACAGCTGTACAAGCCGTCTGCTGTAGTGGTGGGGAACGATAAAAGCAAACCTAAAAATGTCACAGCAGGATTAGGGGTGGGAGGACAAGTTGTTATGTCTACTACTCCCCGCACCCCTGATGATGATTTTTTCACTGCTACAGGTATTTCTGGATATTCTAACAATTGGCTACTACTAACTGAGCAAGCAGCAAACATCACACGTAAAAGCTGTGTTGTCTGTATGGGAGCTAGACCCTTATTGCGAATTGTTCCGGCTGTAATTCTCAATGACTGTATATTACCCCTTATGAAAAACGATAATCCTACATCAAACTGTACCGAGTGGGATAAAATGTATCCTTTAGTGTCTAAAACCGATAAAAACCCTATTTTCTCCTCTACCGTAGCTAAGGCTAACTTCACCTGTATTAATATGACAGGTGTGGGGATGACACTGGGAGATCTGCCTGAAAAATGGTGTGGTACTACCCTTCCTGGAAATGGAAGACTTAGATCAGTCTCCCGTGCAGATGTCTGGTGGTGGTGTGGGGGAACGACCCTATTTGATAGACTTCCCACCGACTCAACTGGGACCTGTGCCCTTATAAATCTCTTGTTACCAATTTCAGTTTACCCCATAGGTGTTCACGATTTGATCACTCGTATAAATGACCAAGGCCCTAGAGAAAAGCCCAGCCGGACAAAACGCGCGGAAGGGTTCCCAACCAGAGATTCAACATACATAGATGCGATTGGGGTGCCCAGGGGAGTACCAGACGAGTACAAATTAGTAGACCAGGTATCAGCTGGATTTGAATCCTCTTTTTGTTGGTGGTGTACCATTAATAAAAACGTCGATAGAATTAACTACATACATTTCAATGTCCAAAAGTTAGGTAACTGGACCCAACGAGGTTTTGAGGCAGTCCATGGACAGTTAGCTGCCACTTCTCTCATGGCTTTTCAGAACAGAATTGCTGTAGACATGCTATTGGCTGAACGAGGGGGAGTGTGTGACATGTTCGGGGAACAGTGTTGTACTTTTATTCCTAATAATACTGCTGCAGATGGAAGTTTGACAATTGCTCTAGAAGGTTTGAGGACTCTTAATGGTAAAATGAAAGATCATTCTGGGGTTGATACCTCTATGTGGGATTCCTGGATGGATGTTTTTGGTAAATATAAAACCCTTATTTCATCTGTATTAATTTATATTGCTGTTTTTGTATCAATTCTTACATTGTGTGGATGTTGTTGTATTCCCTGTGCCCGCACACTAATTAACCGTATAATAACTACTGCTATTGCACCAATTCAAAATGACCAAGCCCAGATGTATCTGCTTTTGGGAACTAATGATTTGGAACTGGACAATTTTGAAAGTGACTATCCTCCCTTATATAATATTAAAGGTGGATGGGCCTGTCATGATTACAAACCTGAACAGCGACAATTGGAGGTTAGCGATTTCGAAGACCAACTCTGATTGTTGTGTTCACTCACTAGAGGGGGACTAACATTGTTTAATTAACTGGCCATATAATTAGTATGCTAGAGGGGGATGGTTGAACTTTTTTACAATTGCATTATGCGTTATCATGTGTTGTTTTTATCGTATCTGAAGATTATGCCTTTGTTAAATGTTTTTCATGACGAAATGGAATGTTGGTTATGTTAGTATAATGTAACATATAATAGACAGGAAGTGTATTGTAAACTGGCCAGAAGAGGGAGCCCATCTTGTTGCATTGGTTATAAATAGGGGTACACGAAGAAGATAGGACAGAGCAGACATTAAAATGGGAGGACACTGCTCTCCGGACCACGCGTGTCTGTAAACTCATGCTGAAGCTTGTGGTCTGAATAAACCTTATGATCAATGTTCAGTATGAGCAGACTTCTTTTGTTGACAGCAATAATTGCCACCATTCATCATATACGACAGAATGGCGAGCTTGCCAGGAGGGATGATGCAATCCTTCTTTGCTGCATTTGGAGTCGTCAAGCTAACTCAAGCTGACTTTGATTTGGAGTCATGACCCGACTAAACACAGCTAAGTTGTTGGTTTGTTACTGCTTATGTACACTGGAGGAATGTACCCTTATGACCGTGTTTCGGGTGGCGTTATGGCTGTTAACTGGGAGTCTGAACGAAAATATTTTAAATTTGGTTGATGTGTAAACGCTGTTTACAACAATGGATTGTACAAATGGATTGGTAGAGAATAATGTTGGGAAGATATCTGCATAGTTAGGGCACCGTGAATACGGAAAAGACCTCGAAAGGGGCGACTCGTAATAATTATTATTATTATTATTGAGTGGGCTACAAATCCTGGACTTAGTTAGGTTGGGTCAGGTTGATTCCTTAAGCGGGAATTATGAAGTGAATGGTTGTATTTATGTTATACTCCTCCTCTGGCCGACGGGAAATTGGTTGGGGGTAACCGCTTGATATGAGATTCATCTTTCAAGGCAACAAAAAGTTAGACGGGGAGATAATTGTGATGATGATGATTTGGCCACGGTGCGGGGTGTTCATTTGTATAGCTAGTAGGCCGCAGTTAGCTAGAGGCTAAAGCTCATTCTTGATTGTTTCAGGCCACGTGGTACATCGTGGCTAAATGCTGATGTTAATGCTTAAGGCTAACGGCTAATTGTGTTTTGTGCCACGGGGTACCTTAGGCTAAGCTAAAGGCTAATGCTACAGGCTAATTGTGTTGCGTGCTACATGCTAACGGATATCCTTAGAGATTCCATTGCGATGGATTAAAGTCTCTTAAACTTGTCACTGTCTGTAAGTCAGGTTGTATGTTTTGTGAGCGCTGTTAAATGTTGTTTGACTATAAGGGGGAAATGGGAAGTTACAGCTGGCTGTTATTCTTTCTGTTTGGGGAGAGAGAGTAGAGAATCATTCTTTTACGGGGAAAAGGTATTTTCGAATGGTTGTGCGCATGCGTTTAATTTTGCGACACTACACTACAGAAAGGGGAGTTTATGACACGAGATTGGGACACGTTTTGGTTTACGGCACTAAATCTACGACATGCGGTCGACGAAACAAAATGGTGGCGTAAGGTCATATGTTTGTTTGGGGTTTCCTCTTCAGGGGTTTAATGGCTACCGGAAATTAAAGGTGAACACGACTCTGTTAAAATCGTTAAAGTAACTGTTATGTGAACGTTAAACTATTTGGCGAGATGTAGTACATTTATAGATCAAATATATGTTGACGGAGTATAATTAATTAAAATAAGACGATTAAAATTAAATGAAATGGTTTGGAGCGATCTATTTAGTAAATGTATGGGGATGCGTTTAATTTTAAAATGATATTTGCGCATGCGTGGGATTCTGCAAAACAACACATTGGTTAAACTGCAGGGGGAGACAGAGGAACACAGACGACGGAACAAATAGGCACAGGGAGAGTTTAACACGAATCTTATAAGTTTAAACTGCGATTGGTTAAAGATGAAACTTGTTTTGTAGCCTATTGAATTTATACATTAAATATAGGATAACGGATTATAATAGATTGAATTAAATAATTAAATAACGGATTAAAATAAAAAAAGGTTTTTGAGCGATCTATTTAATTCTGAGTTTAGTATTAGAGTGAATAATGTAGAACGAATGAATATTGAATGGTTGGAAATACTCAGTGATGGCATTAACTACTAAACGCTGTTCTTGTGTCTGTGTCCCTTGTCATGAGAGACAGGAGAGAGGGGGAGCGAGGAGATACAGGAAGTGATCACGTCACGCGGCAGAGGATCAAGTCAAAAAGGTTTTGGTACTGATTATGGTTACAAAATCATCCTAACAGAATATGTGATGTTATGACGATTTTACATAGGCTTGGCAAATACTATTTCATTAAAAATTGCATTTTGGATGCTCTGTGCATCACTGGGGTTTAATTACAGATGTGTTGGGAATCCAGGATGGATTGAGGATTCTTCTGTAAATTTATGATAATTGGAGCCTATAGAGCAAGGGGGTTTATGGGGATTGTAGTATTGAAGGGTTAGAGGCTTTGTTTTTGGGATTGCTTTGAAGTTGACTAATTTACTTGCATTTGATGGGTTGGGGTAATATACTCAACACTAATGGATAAGTTGGTGACATAGGATATAGGAATAAAAATTGGGTTTAATTATTCAGGATTTATTTGGAGTTGTTAGGGTTATATTAATAATTTAAGGGGGTAAGCCTTAGGATATACAGTCTAGAATAATATAGTTCACAATAAAGGAATTTAAAAGGGCTTGATATAGGGGAAAATTGATTAAAATAGTCATTTTTTAATCAAAGTAATCAAAGTAGGGTTAGAGTAGTGTTAGGAGAGACTAATGGCAGAAGTTAGTACACCTTTTTCACATATGGATTCAGCAGAAAGACATCATCCAGCAGGGTGATTATGGCATCAGAGATGAAGACGAATACAAACAGCTCGAGACGCTGAAGATACAGAAGAGACAAGGAGAAAACCTGCGGAGAACATTTTTAATCCCAAGAATTGGAGGAGAAGAAGAATACATTGAGGCAAAGATGCTGAAGAAAAGTAAGAAGATGATGGAAGACGATATTTCGAGGACAGAACTTAAAAGATAAGCTTTTGAAGAATCCTGATATGTCAACAACAAAGAACAGGACGAAGAAACTCTGAGAAGTCAATCATACAATTGGTGGAGAAGAGAAGCTTGTGTGATGAAGAATCAGGGTGAACCAAATCAACAATCACTGTTACAGCTTTAACTGAACAATATCCAATGCAATTGTACCAGTCAAGGGGGTACCAGTTGATTCATATCCAAAGCCAGTTTCTGGACAGACACAGAATTGGAGAGGGAGAAGAACAAAGAAGAAGGAGGAATATTTCAGCTACACTTTCAGCAACTTTCAGAAGACTGGTATAATTATGGACAGATTGGGTACTTTACCTGTTCATGCAACAAGTTAGGAGGAAGAACAGAGAACCTTTTTAAGGAAGATACAGGAGGAAAAAGATCACCTGTTCTAGAAGAGATTAAGGGGGGTGCATTGCTGAGAGCATCGATTAGAGAAGAAGAGGAAATAGTTAACAGTTGAAACAACTGACAATTAGAAGTGATAGTGAATAGGGGAAAATGTATCTGTGTTCAGCCTAAAGAGGTTAAACATCTCACTAATTGATAACTAATTAGGATAGGGATTTGAGGTAGTACTTACTCTTAAAGTACTAATATTAGAAGATACTGTTATTGTAGTGTTGGGAAGAGAATTGAATTGTACAATAAGATGTACATTAGACTGTCTATTAAGACAATCTGTCTGAAAAGTTCAAAGGGGTGATTGTTATTCGGGGTTACATTCTTACACTAAGGGATTTCAGGCTAGGCTAAAAGGTGTTTAGTCGGTTTTGCCAAGTCTGTGTGTAATGAGTCAGAAGCAGGTGGGGAACTTTCCCAATCACATATTCTAAAATTTGGTGGTAAGAGATTTTGTCAATAAGTCAGGGGAAAAGGTTTTAAATGTTATGAGAGAAAAGATTAGATTAAAATAAGTTAGGGGTAGGCTAGGTTGAAGGGACTCTGAGACAGTAAGCTAAGTTTCAAAGTTAGTAGTAAGACAGAGAGAGAACAGTGAGGAAGGACATTTTAAAGTTTAGTGGGAAGATATGGTAGGAGTTTAAATCGGTTAGGAGCAGATGCATTGAGAAAGTATGTGTTGCTGAATGATTTGAGGGTGATTGAGTATCTATATTTAGTTTCCAGCAGGGAGATCAATGTCATTATAGGTGTATTTTGTGTAATCAAAAGTTTAAAGTTTAGAGGTAGAACTGAAAGGGGGAAAAAGTGACACTAGTGGTGATGGATGGAAGTACAAGTAAAGAGTTCAGAGCTTTGGGAAAACTAGGAGTAAATAAGGACATTAACACTTCAGTCTATTAGAACAACAGGGAGAAGCAATTTAACTCTTTCAACATTGATAGGTATTAAAGTCATAAATATATTGCATTTGATTATAAGGGAACCAATACAGCACCAATTTTAGGGGGAAAAATACTTATTAGGGTTTAGGATGGGGACGTTTCTCCCATATGGAGAGATAATTATGGAGAATAAGTATTGTTATCAGGACCAGGAGTAAAAGGAGGTATAGTTTAGAAGAGGGTTAGGAGTGACTGTTCACTTATGTTGCGTAATGTTACAGAGAAAGGTCAGGGAGAATATATGTGTACTTATTTAGGGCAAGCATTAGAATTTGTTCCGGTTAAGAATTATGGGTTAAAGGGCTATGTAATTCGTAAAGTGATGCCTATAATGGAAGATTTGAAATCTGTTCAAGCTTCCGCAGTCACCGAAGGAGTTCAGGAAGAGTAGATTACAGTCACTCCAACAGTAGATAAGACACAGAGGATAATGGGAATGGGAACTTTTGCACTAGAAGTAATTAGGGTTGATACAGCAGCTAAATCAACTACTTTAAGGGTAACTTTGGAAGGGATTAATGATACTATGGCAATAGCAAATATAGGAGTATGATACCGACAACAACTGTTCTGAAATTAAAGAGGTAGCAAGAGGGACTCAGGAGGTTATAGTACGAATGGGGTTAAAATAGGAGAGCAGATAGAAACAATATAGATTAATCTGAAATGGAGAATAGAGATTCATCATGGAAGCTGCAGGATGGGGTCTTTTGATTTTGATGACAGAGGGGGGGGGGCATCTGATCAGTGCTGCTCGTTCCTCTGTTGTGAAAATTAGAGATAGATTAACTCATTCTGTAAGAATCAGTGAGGAATCTTGAGGGTTGATGTCTGTTGGGGATGCCAGCCCAAGACGTGTTAGACGGTCGCGCGGCCTCTGGCAGGTGTGGGTCAGGGTTATGCTTTGTCATGACTGTGGTATCGGCAACAGTCATTGACAGATAAAATAATGTAGTTGTCAGACCAGTAGGGTTTAAGTGTTCTTGGGTGAAGGGATTACCCTATGGGCATTGGTTAGAGGGAAAGTAAAATCAGGTAATTGCAAACTCTGAAGTATTCAGGTGAAATATTGAGGGCTAAAATATTGAAATATTGAGGGCTAAAAGTTGTTTTTGTTCTAATAAAACATATGAGGTAAGGGGTATGTTTATGGGAAGATCAGATTGGGATGTTAGATGATAACTTTGGATAAGTATGACCTTAAGGGTAGTAATGACAAATAATAGGTTACTTTTTATATATCAGGTAGTAAGAAGAGCAGGACTTTGATGGTTAAAAGATTAGCTTTTGACTGACAATGGGACTATGGGAATTTTAGAGATATTTGGTGGGTTTGTGATGATAGAGTATATTCTTACCCTATGGGGGATAGGATGTTGTTACAGGTCAACGTTGAAGCTTCCATAGGAGGTTTTACCATTATAAGAGGGATAGCATTGGACACAGCTAACTCTAGGGTTAAAAGGGTGACATTACATTTACATTTTAGTCATTTAGCAGACACATGGCGACATGTCATAGTCTTCAAGCCTATCATTGAAGAATAAGTTTAAGGGAGAAGGGGGGACTTCATTCATGGTATGGTGTAACATTTGGGAAGATAATATTGATAAATATTAGTTATACTTTGAGTCCAGATAGTTCAGATAATATCACTGGGGTTATAGATGCATTATAAGGGATGTGTTTGGGAGGATGCAAGATCAATTAGGCCAGTAGGGGCAGTGATGGGTCAGATTCTAGTTTAAGCTTTGATAACACTGTGTGATGTTTGTACTGACTTTTGAGAAAGTTATGAGATTGAGATAGGTTGGAGAAGTGGTGCCTGGAGACAACACTCAGATGCCGGTGTTGACTGTTCCTGATCTGGATAAAGATGGACAAGTGGAACTGATGGATAAATATCATTTTGGATTATTTGATGATTTTTCAAATTGTTTTTTCAATATTAGTATGATTTTTAGTATGATTTATGAATCAAAGGGGGGAATGGATAATGTGATTCATGCATCATTTATGTATCATTTTTTAAATTCTTAGGTGAAATGGAGGTTTAATTTGAAAGTGGTTGTTTTGCAAAGGATACTGTTTGGTCGTTTCTTTTCTTGTCATTCCAGAAGCATTTGGGAGAACATGTGGAGATTGGAATACTCAAACAAAGACAATATGAAGGGACAATATGACTGGAGGAGATGAAACAAGGAGGGTGTGGCTGATTCCATCATCAACAAGTCCATTGGAAGAGGACACTACAGGGAGAGGAAGTGTAGTGGACTACATTCCAGTGTCTGCAATGAAATATAGACATATTTGATGTGTAATACATAATTGTGTCATATTCTTAGGTATTGATTTTAGTAGAATGATGTTTGATGTTATTGAATGCAGATGAGGATCTTAGATGCTTTTGTTTAATTCGATGGGGTTAGGGACAGAAGGTCTAGGAAGGGAGAGATTCATTGTACGATTCGATGGGTGGACCAGCCGTACAATGGATATTTATGGATAGGATTTTGTTTACATGTGTATTTAATTACATCATAGTTTCAAATGCATTTACATGGTTAATGAGGTTATCTGGAGTACCGACGGTGGTTGCCTGGGGCAGAGGGACCGTGAGAGAATTTTACTGTCTTGATTGATATGGATGGATGGCTGCTGGACAGTTTTTCGCTCTCACACTCCATAAAGATTTATTCATAATTCATAGTAATGTGTTCACACTCCATAAAGATTTATTCATAATTCATAGTAATGTGTTCACACTTCATAAAGATTTATTCATAATTCATAGTAATGTGTTAACATTTCATCAACAGTTATTCATATTTCATAAGAAAGGTATTTACACTCTAGAGGAGAATGTTTTTGGGTTTAAGGTTAAGAATATTCAATGAGATAAATAGTTAATAGTCATAATCTTATTCTGTTTGTTTTCGAGACGTTTATTTCGTCTCGAAAGGGGGGAATATCGTATCTGAAGATTATGCCTTTGTTAAATGTTTTTCATGACGAAATGGAATGTTGGTTATGTTAGTATAATGTAACATATAATAGACAGGAAGTGTATTGTAAACTGGCCAGAAGAGGGAGCCCATCTTGTTGCATTGGTTATAAATAGGGGTACACGAAGAAGATAGGACAGAGCAGACATTAAAATGGGAGGACACTGCTCTCCGGACCACGCGTGTCTGTAAACTCATGCTGAAGCTTGTGGTCTGAATAAACCTTATGATCAATGTTCAGTATGAGCAGACTTCTTTTGTTGACAGCAATAATTGCCACCATTCATCATATACGACATTTTCTTTCTGCATTATTGTTTTTCTTTTAAGACTGATTCAACTATGCTTCATGCCACCATAAATAATGGATCACGTCTGGGAGACGTGAAGAGGGGGATTTGTCGTAGTAAAAATAATTTGTTATAGATTGGTCTGACTAAAATGTTCTGTAAGACCCATTTGGAGCCTGTTTTCAATAAATGCTGTGCCAGGTCAGAGAGCAAAAGGTCAGAGAACAAAAGGACAGAGAAAACCTCATCTTATCACCAAATAGCCTAGGAATGTGATAATAGACAACACCCCCACCTCCGGCCATAAACAACAGATACTCCTCAGGAGTTCCCTGGACACACACAGACATCTCAATGTGGACGCACACTCATTCTCAACCCCCCCCTCTACTGGTCGGGTGCCAAGGGCAGAGGACTCTGCCGTGCACCAATGGGGTATCTGCTCTGGACAGAGCAGACCCGCCTCCTACGCCTCGGGAACCAATCAAGGGACTAGAAGAAGGACCCCTTCCTCTATGTTACATTGTATAAAGTAATGCTGTAACTCTTTTTTATGATCCCTTCTCAACTGTCTCCATAAGAGGCAATGGAAAATGGGTCCATGCATGATTCTTGAGCAGTACCAGCTATCTCTGTTTTAATAAACTGCCTTTTGCTTAAGCAATTTCCTCTCTGTCTAGCGTCGATGGTTTTGTACTTCCTCTCCAAATTATGGTTTCACCAACACTACCCACTTCAAAATGCACAGGACAAAGTGCACAGAAATGATTAATAGTGTTCTAGCACCATACTTTCTGAAAAAGTTGGTCGCAGATGTGGGTGACCAGCGTTTCAGCCTCCTCCTCGATGAGTCCACGGATGTAAGTGTTTCTAAGTACCTGGGGGTTGTGATAAGTCTGACTTTTTTTTTTTTTTTTTTTCCTGATTTAGGGCCAGACTAGTTACCATCATTTTCTCACATTGCCATTGACAGTATTTTCTATTGTCTCTTTTTGGTCCATTTAGATTGTTAATTGCTTGGAGGAGGAGGTCGGGAGAGGTTGTGTTTTCTCTAGCAGGAGGTAAGCTTGGCTTCTTATATGGTGTTGAGTAAAGCTTAAACCATGTATTTAGATTGTAGGTAGGTATTGTAGTTAGGTATTGTAGGTAGTTTATTTAGGTAGTTATTGTAGGTTATTGTAGGTAATTATTGTAGGTAAGTATTGTATTCGGCGGTGCCCGGTGAAGCACGAGGCTAGCATGAGGCTAGCTAACCCACTACCTGGACCAATAAAGCTAGCTAGCTAGCGGGTAGCTACTGGTAACTTTTAACAACTGTGATAGTTGTTTCCAATGTTATTTCACGCTTAAGAGTACCTGTAATTAAGCCAGCTAGCTACCTACCATTCAGCTGTTTTTCTAACCTCATTATCTGAGGCATTAACGTTAGGTAGTTAGTAGCTACTGTACTTAATTACAGCTACTGATTGCAGAAGACCAATGTCTTCTTGTCTGCCACCCAGACAGCTGGCGTCGGGTAAGTTTGGCTTTATACATAGCTTGGGCTTTGTCGAGTAAGGCTTAAACTATGTATTTAGATTGTAGTTAGGTATTGTAGGTAGGCATCGTGGGTTGTTGTGGGTAGTTATTGTATGTAATTATTGTAGGTTAGCATTGTATTCGGCGGTGCCGGGTGTAGCACGAAGCTAGCTAGCTAGCTAACTCACCTCCTGGACTAGCTGGCGAGTAGCTATTAGCAACGGTAGCAACTAAATACAATATCCTTTTAGCCAGCTACATTTGTTCGCAGTGCCGCCGTTTTTCAAAACAAAGTCAACACAGCAGCCATTGCTAGCTAGCCAACACGACCAGCTAGCTGTACTGTAGCAGCTAAATACAATATATTTGTGCTAGCTAGCCAACGTTTAATTATTGCTGCGTTATGAAAGGAACTAGACACGGACACGAATTATCTGTTTAGTGTGTTAACACACTATTGGTAGTCTGTTGTAACCAAGTATTGGTGCTAAACTGTGTGTTATTGGATGCTAACATGCTAGTTAGCTATGGCGTCATAGTTAGCTAGCTGAATAAAGTAAGTTGAGTCTATTCCTTGAAACATTGAACCGCTGTAGTTTACAACAATTCTAATTTCTAAAGTGGAAGTTGGGAGAGTTTTATTCGGGTGGTTCAGTGAAACAATTATAGTTTCTGAGGTGGAAGTTGTGAGAGTTATATTTGGGAGTTTTGGTGAGGGAGGCCCTACTCTCTCCTTTCCCAGATGTTTAGTTCATTTCATTCCGATCTCCTCTGCATTATTGTAGCCTGTTGCTACAGCCTGTCAACTATGCCTCTGCCTATCCCTGTTCTCTCCTCTCCGCACAGGCTACACAAACGCCTCACACCGCGTGGCTGCTGCCTCTCTAACCTGGTGGTCCCTGCACGCACCACACACCTGGAGTTCCAGGTCTCAGGCAGCCTCTGGAACTGCCGTTCTGCTGCCAACAAGGCTGACTTCATCCCAGCCTATGCTACCCTCCAGTCCCTCGACTTCCTGGCGCTGACGGAAACATGAATTACCACTGAAAACACTGCTACTCCTACTGCTCTCTCCTCGTCTGACCATGTGTTCTCGCATACCCCGAGAGCATCTGGTCAGAGGGGTGGTGGCACAGGAATCCTCATCTCTCCCAAGTGGACATTCTCAATTTTCCCCCTAACCCATCTGTCTATCTCCTCATTTGAATTCCATGCTGTCACAGTCACTAGCCCATTTAAGCTTAATATCCTTGTCATCTATCGCCCTCCAGGTTCCCTTGGAGAGTTCATCAATGAGCTTGACGCCTTGATAAGTTCCTTTCCTGAGGATGGCTCACCCCTCACAGTTTTGGGGGATTTCAACCTCCCTACGTCTACATTTGACTCATTTCTCTCTGCCTCCTTCTTTCCACTCCTCTCCTCTTTTGACCTCACCCTCTCACCGTCCCCCCCCTACTCACAAGGCAGGCAATACGCTTGACCTCATCTTTACTAGATGCTGCTCTTCTACTAATCTCACTGCAACTCCCCTCCATGTCTCCGACCACTACTTTGTATCCTTTTCTCTCTCGCTCTCCTCCAACACTACTCACTCTGCCCCTACACAGATGGTAATGCGCCGCCGCAACCTTCGCTCTCTCTCTCCCACTACTCTCTCCTCTTCCATCCTATCATCTCTTCCCTCTGCTCAAACCTTCTCCCTCCAATCTCCTGATTCTGCCTCCTCAACCCTCCTCTCCTCCCTCTCTGCATCCTTTGACTCTCTGTGTCCCCTATCCTCCCGGCCGGCTCGGTCCTCCCCTCCAGCTCCGTGGCTTGATGACTCATTGCGAGCTCACAGAACAGAGCTCCGGGCAGCGGAGCGGAAATGGAAGAAAACTAAACTCCCTGCCGACCTGGCATCTTTTCACTCCCTCCTCTCTACATTTTCTTCATCTGTTTCTGCTGCTAAGGCCACTTTCTACCACTCTAAATTCCAAGCATCTGCCTCTAACCCTAGGAAGCTCTTTGCCACATTCTCCTCCCTGCTGAATCCTCCTCCCCCCCCCCCCCCCCCCCCCCCCCCCCCCCCCCCCTCTCTCTCTGTGGATGACTTCGTCAACCACTTTGAAAAGAAGGTTGACGACATCCGATCCTCGTTTGTTAAGTCTAATGACACTGCTGGTCCTGCTCACACTGCCCTACCCTATGCTTTGACTTCTTTCTCCCCTCTCTCTCCAGATAAAATCTTGCGACTTGTGACTGCAGGCCGCCCAACAACCTGCCCGCTTGACCCCATCCCCTCCTCTCTTCTCCAGACCATCTCCGGTGACCTTCTCCCCTACCTCACCTCGCTGATCAACTCATCCTTGACCGCTGGCTATGTCCCTTCCGTCTTCAAGAGAGCGAGAGTTGCACCCCTTCTCAAAAAACCAACACTCGATCCCACTGATGTCAACAACTACAGACCAGTATCCCTTCTTTCTTTTCTTTCCAAAACTATTGAGCGTGCCGTCTTTAGCCAACTCTCTTGTTATCTCTCTCAGAATGACCTTCTTGATCCAAACCAGTCAGGTTTCAGGACTGGTCATTCAACTGAGACTGCTCTTCTCTGTGTCACGGAGGCTCTCCGCACTGCTAAAGCTAACTCTCTCTCCTCTGCTCTTGTCCTTATAGACCTGTCTGCTGCCTTTGATACTGTGAACCATCAGATCCTCCTCTCCACCCTCTCCGAGCTGGGCATCTCCGGCGCGGCTCACTCCTGGATTGCGTCCTACCTGACCGGTCGCTCCTACCAAGTGGCGTGGCGAGAAGCTGTCTCCGCACCACGTGCTCTCACCACTGGTGTCCCCCAGGGCTCAGTTCTAGGCCCTCTCCTATTCTCCCTATACACCAAGTCACTTGGCTCTGTCATATCCTCACATGGCCTCTCCTATCATTGCTACGCTGACGATACACAACTAATCTTCTCCTTTCCCCCTTCTGATAACCAGGTGGCGAATCGCATCTCTGCATGTCTGGCAGACATATCAGTATGGATGACGGATCACCACCTCAAGCTGAACCTTGGCAAGACGGAGCTGCTCTTCCTCCCGGGGAAGGACTGCCCGTTCCATGATCTCGCCATCACAGTTGACAACTCCGTTGTGTCCTCCTCCCAGAGTGCGAAGAGCCTTGGCGTGACCCTGGACAACACCCTGTCGTTCTCCGCTAACATCAAGGCGGTGACCCGATCCTGCAGGTTCATGCTCTACAACATTCGGAGAGTACGACCCTGCCTTACACAGGAAGCGGCACAGGTCCTAATCCAGGCACTTGTCATCTCCCGTCTGGATTACTGCAACTCGCTGTTGGCTGGGCTCCCTGCCTGTGCCATTAAACCCCTACAACTCATCCAGAATGCCGCAGCCCGTCTGGTGTTCAACCTTCCCAAGTTCTCTCACGTCACCCCGCTCCTCCGCACACTCCACTGGCTTCCAGTTGAAGCTCGCATCTGTTACAAGACCATGGTGCTTGCCTATGGAGCTGTGAGGGGAACGGCACCTCTGTACCTTCAGGCTCTGATCAGTCCCTACACCCAAACGAGGGCATTGCGTTCATCCACCTCTGCCCTGCTGGCTCCCCTTCCTCTGCGGAAGCATAGTTCCCGCTCAGCCCAGTCAAAACTGTTCGCTGCTCTGGCACCCCAATGGTGGAACAAGCTCCCTCACGACGCCAGGACAGCGGAGTCACTCACCACCTTCCGGAGACATTTGAAACCCCACCTCTTTAAGGAATACCTGGGATAGGATAAAGTAATCCTTCTACCCCCCCCCCCCCCCCCCCCTTTAAAAAAAATTAAAATATTTGTAAAGTGGTTAACCCACTGGCTATTGGGTGAATGCACCAATTTGCAAGTCGCTCTGGATAAGAGCGTCTGCTAAATGACGTAAATGTAAATGTAAATGTTAATGTAGATTGTATACAAATTGTGTTATGGACATAAAAAAAAAAAAAGAATCGACAGAAGAAAGTTTGTTTGTAGTTCTAAACATATTTAGGGTGTTTTTTACTCACTTTTTGTCTCTCCCACAACGTTATTCCTCTCTCCTACAGCGTCCATCACAATTACATGCACATGGCCAATTATGCAAATTGGGTGATGACGTAATTTAGGACAGTCAATAGCTACTTTCCTTACTGAGGAGTTGGTAACACTGGCTGAATGCTTGTTGACACATATTTGTAGCATGTTAGCTAAAAAGACTGGTACTCAGGCTAGACAAGTACCATCCTTTATTTATTTTTGCCCTAGAAAATACACAATAGACTTTTATGAGAACAGGCATGTTGTTTTAGCACTAGTAGCAGACGAGGATCCCGAATGCTAGCTAGCTAGTTCTAACCTAGCCCTTGATCATGACTCCCAGGTTACATTAAAGGCAAAAAAAAGAGGACTAGCACGGCCCCATCTCATCAACGGGGCTTGTACGTGGCAAGGTGGAGCTTCAAGTTCCTGGGTCCAAATCACCAACGTCTATCCCATGTCCAAACACCCGACAGTCATGAAGACCGGGACCTTGACAAGCCCCCTCCATCCCCCGACCCCATCTTTTTACGCTGCTGCTACTCTGTTAATTATTCATGCATAGTCACTTTAACTCTACCCACATGTACAGTGAGGGAAAAAAGTATTTGATCCCCCTGCTGATTTTGTACGTTTGCCCACTGACAAAGAAATGATCAGTCTATAATTTTAATGATAGGTTTATTTGAACAGTGAGAGACAGAATAACAACAAAAAAATCCAGAAAAACGCATGTCAAAAATGTTATAAATTGATTTGCATTTTAATGAGGGAAATAAGTATTTGACCCCCTCTGCAAAACATTACTTAGTACTTGGTGGCAAAACCATTGTTTGCAATCACAGAGGTCAGACGTTTCTTGTAGTTGGCCACCAGGTTTGCACACATCTCAGGAGGGATTTTGTCTCACTCCTCTTTGCAGATCTTCTCCAAGTCATTAAGGTTTCGGGCCTGACGTTTGGCAACTCGAACCTTCAGCTCCCTCCACAGATTTATGGGATTAAGGTCTGGAGACTGGCTAGGCCACTCCAGGACCTTAATGTGCTTCTTCTTGAGCCACTCCTTTGTTGCCTTGGCCGTGTGTTTTGGGTCATTGTCATGCTGGAATACCCATCCACGACCCATTTTCAATGCCTTGGCTGAGGGAAGGAGGTTCTCACCCAAGATTTGACGGTACATGGCCCCGTCCATCGTCCCTTTGATGCGGTGAAGTTGTCCTGTCCCCTTAGCAGAAAAACACCCCCAAAGCATAATGTTTCCACCTCCATGTTTGACGGTGGGGATGGTGTTCTTGGGGTCATAGGCAGCATTCCTCCTCCTCCAAACACGGCGAGTTGAGTTGATGCCAAAGAGCTCCATTTTGGTCTCATCTGACCACAACAGTTTCACCCAGTTCTCCTCTGAATCATTCAGATGTTCATTGGCAAACTTCAGACGGGCCTGTATATGTGCTTTCTTGAGCAGGGGGACCTTGCGGGCGCTGCAGGATTTCAGTCCTTCACGGCATAGTGTGTTACCAATTGTTTTCTTGGTGACTATGGACCCAGCTGCCTTGAGATCATTGACAAGATCCTCCCGTGTAGTTCTGGGCTGATTCCTCACCGTTCTCATGATCATTGCAACTCCATGAGGTGAGATCTTGCATGGAGCCCCAGGCCGAGGGAGATTGACAGTTATTTTTTGTTTCTTCCATTTGCGAATAATCGCACCAACTGTTGTCTCCTTCTCACCAAGCTGCTTGGCGATGGTCTTGTAGCCCATTCCAGCCTTGTGTAGGTCTACAATCTTGTCCCTGACATCCTTGGAGAGCTCTTTGGTCTTGGCCATGGTGGAGAGTTTGGAATCTGATTGATTGATTGCTTCTGTGGACAGGTGTCTTTTATACAGGTAACAAACTGAGATTAGGAGCACGCCCTTTAAGAGTGTGCTCCTAATCTCAGCTCGTTACCTGTATAAAAGACACCTGGGAGACAGAAATCTTTCTGATTGAGAGGGGGTCAAATACTTATTTCCCTCATTAAAATGCAAATCAATTTATAACATTTTTGACATGCGTTTTTCTGGATTTTTTTGTTGTTATTCTGTCTCTCACTGTTCAAATAAACCTATCATTAAAATTATAGACTGATCATTTCTTTGTCAGTGGGCAAACGTACAAAATCAGCAGGGGATCAAATACTTTTTTCCCTCACTCTACATATTACCTCAACTAGCCGGTGACCCCGCACATTGACTCTGCACCGGTACCCCCCTGTATATATAGCCTCCCTACTGTTATTTTATTTTACTTCTGCTCTTTTTTTCTCAACACTTTTTTGTTGTTGTTTTATTTTACTTTTTTATTAAAAAATAAATGCATTGTTGGTAAGTAAGCATTTCACTGTAATGTCTACACCTGTTGTATTCGGCCAATACGATTTGATTTGAATGCCGCCAGGGCATGAGTTATCGAGAGCAAGTGCTAACCCAAACAACATGCCTGTTCTCATAAAGGTAGCTAGCTACCTATTTTGCAAATCCAGGTTAGTTATCAATATCTTTGTCCGAGTTGGAATGAATTAGCTAGCTAGCTAACGTTCTCTTTTGTTTTTGTAATGGGGATCGCCAAATGACTCCTTCGCCTTCACACAATGTGAATGACATGCTTACATTATCGATAGCAAGCTGGCTAATGTTACGTCCTATCAAAACGTATCATCAGGTGCAACGTTAGCTATGCAAATCTTTCTCTCTATGACATTACATCACATTACACATTAGGGAGAGGCTATGCATTTAGCTAGTTCACAGTAGCATAGCTACCCACCACACACCAGTCACAGCCATCATGTTGTATGTAATCCATTCCTTGCCATCTTGCACAATATTGTTGAATGCATTAGAAGTTTGCACCAATTTTATGAAAGTCCATTTTCACTCCTATGCCGAGCAAGTGTGCGTGCATTGCAGACTTAACAACATGTTCACAACACATGGCAGCTGGGGGCGGACCACACCTTGTGTCTCCGGGCAATTGGACATCATTGTCAAAAGTGGGCATGTAAGTAATCCCCTGTAGCTCAGTTGGTAGAGCATGGTGCTTGCAACGCCAGGGTTGTGGGTTCGTTTCCCACGGGGGGTCAGTATGAAAATGTATGCACTAACTGTAAATTGCTCTGGATAAGAACGTCTGCTAAACGACTAAAATGTCATCCGTACCTTACACGTCATGACACACTCACTTCCAGATTTTGTTTTGGATGAGACTGACTTTGGCACCAAAATTATCCTATTTGCACTTTGTAGTTAACTCACATCGATACCACATAGGCCCTTTTGTAACCGGATAAATTGGTTCTAAGAGACAGTTAAACTTTAAAACTGCAACATGTTCTGTCATTCTCATGGCAAAATGTGAAGAATAGCATGAGATGAGCTATTAAACAGCTAATGTTTCTCTCTGCCCCATGGATTTTCTTTTTTAGAATTGCAGGAAATTAGCTTTCAAACTGCAAAATGTTCTCTCAGACTCATGACAAAATGAGTAGAATAACATTATAAAACAGTTATTTTGGGGGGTTGGGGGGGGGGGGGGCTTGCACTTATCCTTCCACTTATACTGTGTTTTCAAAATACCCCTCCATATACCCCTCAAAATACCCCTCAAGAGAAGCATAATAAGTCTTGTCAAACTGTAAAACAGAACCCAAAATCTGGGGGAGGAGCCCCGAACATTCATCTACTGTTTGTCCCCCCAATATCTATACCACAATTTAGCCCTTGCAATGTACACACATATATTTACAGTTTGTGAGTGTGTGATATTATTTCGACATTACAAAGAAAAACTTTTATAAACAATGGCAACACTGCCACGTTGCACTGAGCCTTGCTGTTGGAAAACCACATCAGTATCGTCGGGCTTTCGGCTGTCACAATGCGCCTCCCTTCTTCTTCTTCTTCTTCTTCTTCTTCGATGAGGTTTAATGGCGGTTGGCATCCAATAAATGTTGCATTACCGCCACCTACTAGACTGGAGTATAACTCCCTTATAAATGTACTTTGCTTTAAAAAAAAAAACTAAAAAACAACAACAATACTAATACCCTACCATCTAACACTACACTCACAAAACATTTAAAAAATATATATATACCATACTCTACTATTTAAATCAATTTAGTACTACTTCAGGCCAACAATCTGACTTGATTTCATTAATGCAAGTTAATTATTGAAATCGTTTTTATTTTTACTCTGACTATGCAATATTTAAATGCGTCATTGCATTTGTGGTAACAATATACATTATTGTTTGTATATACCGCCACCTAACACAACCTGTAACTCTTCTGATGTCAAGTCTCGCACACCCAAATACCTCTCTGCAGCTGCCACCACAACCTCAATTTTCTGCGACTTACGTTCCATCCCAGCAGTACAGTTGATAACCATTGCTATAATTGCCAAACATCCAATCTTACTGAAACATATATCACTTGTTGGTTTATCCCTCTGTACTGGTACAGATCTTCTACTCACACCACTCTTCTAAGGATCCCTCCCCCTTTAACCCATCATCCCCTACTTGCTTCACTGCCTCAGCATATGACAATTTCTGCACTACTCTAACCCGGAAACCTCAACCTACCTCGCTCTGATGCACCTCCCTGACTTTCGTTTGCACTTAAATAAGGCCAGTGTCATCATGAGCCGTGTACAGTTCATGCGGGAAGTGTTTTTAAAGCAAGTAGGCCTATCATTAACTTCTGTGGAATAGTGTCGACACTCGACAGGCCAAATAGACACATGATGATTACCAAGGGTAAGTGCGATTCAATTAGCTTATTTCAAGATTTGTTTAGCGCCATAATACAACCATAGAACATTACTTGTTTCATTCTGCTTGTAATGGCGCTAAAAGAGAAAGTATGAATGATGTAAGTTTTCCACTAGATAGCACAGCCACAAAGTCAAAGCGGGCTATATCGTACAAATGAATGATCTTTTTTGTTGTTGATTTTTGGTCTTAATTTAAGGTTAGGCATAAGTTAGGTTCAAAATCACATTTTAAGAAGAGACATGTAGAAATAGGCGCGGTTCATCACTTTGAAGCTGTGGTAGCTTAACTAGTGACGACCGGTTACTGATGAAGCGTTGCACTTCCGCGAAGAGAAGGAAAGTAAGAATAACTCCCATCTCTCTTATTTATTCCGTTTGGAGTCGCCAAATGTTCGGTCTGTAAAAAAATAAAGTGCTGCGTTGTTGAGCTATATTGTTTCTACTATAAAGAAAAGGCAAATGTCGCACGCTAGTAGTGACTCCGATGCAATCATTATTGCAACTACTGTTGTTTTCAAACAACCACTTTACATCAACATGTAGGCTACATGTATGCTATCTCACTGGACTCACCCAGGGTTGGGGTCAAATCCATTTCAGGAACTAAACTGTCATTCCAATTGTAAATTTTTCTCTGTGAGAAATGTGGGTTACTTCCTGAATTGAAATGGAATTGACCCCAACCCTGAGCTCACCCATATACACTACATGACGAAAAGTATGTGGACACCTGCTCGTCTAACATCTCATTCCAAAATCATGGGCATTAATATGGAGTTGGTCCCCCACTTTGCTGCTATAACAGCCTCCACTAGATGTTGGAACATTGCTGTGGGGACTTGCTTCCATTCAGCCACGAGCATTAGTGAGGTCAGGCACTGATGTTTGGCGATTAGGCCTGGCTCGCATGGTGATCTTAGGCTTGTGTGCGGAAGCCCATTTCGTGAGGCTCCCAACATTGCTTTCAGAGGCAGTTTGGAACTTGGTAGTGGGTGTTGCAACCTAGGACAGACGATTTTTACGTGCTTCAGCACTCGGTAGTCCTTTTCTGTGAGCTTGTGGCATACCACTATGCGGCTGAGCCATTGTTGCTCCTAGACGTTACCACTTCACAATAACAGCACTTACAGTTGATCCGGGCAGCTCTAACAGGGCTGACTTGTTGGAAAGGTGGCATCCTATGACGGTGCCACGTTGAAAGTCTCTGTGCTCTTCAGTAAGGCTATTCTACTGCCAATGTTTGTCTATGGAGATCGCATGGCGGTGTGCTCGATTTTTATACACCTGTCAGCAACGGGTATGGCTGAAATAGCCGAATCCATTAATTTGAAAGGGGTGTCCACGTACCTTTGTGTGTGTGTGTGTGGTATATATATATATATATATTAGTGTACCTCCTCAATCCATTCCTCTCTCCCACAATACATTCCCCTTTCCCTCCCTCTCTCTCCATCCCTCTAGGCTGTACCAGGAGACTGTTCCCCAGGCCTGGTGTCTCCAGACTGGTTGTCCTGTCTCTCTCCTTCCTGGCTCTGCTGCTACTCTACAGGTGGGTGACAGGTCAGACAGGCAGATATAATGTAAATCATGACTTCATGATCATTTCTTCTTCTTCAGCTCTCTGATGGGTCCCCACAGCCCCTCTGCGCTGCACAAGGTCTTCCTCCAGCTCAGACACGTCCGCTCCTACCCCCTCCTCAGACGGCCTCGCTGCTGCCTCCTCCACCCCTCCAACTCCACACCCAACCCTGGACCCAGTCATCCCAGACCCAACCCCTGGTCCCTCTACCCTGGCTCCAACCCCGACCTTGAAGCCAGCCCCGTCCTTCTGCTCCTAGCAATCAAGTCCCACCCTGCCAACTCTGACCGCCGGGCTGCCATACGAGCCACCTGGGGCGGGGAGAGGGAGTGGAGAGGTCAGGGGGTGAGGAGGGTGTTTCTACTGGGCCTGGGGAGAGACCCGGAGGTGGGGGAGGAGAGCGAGAGGTACGGGGACATCCTCCAGTGGGGGTTCAGAGAATCCTTTTACAATGTGACCTTGAAAGAGGTTCTGTTCTGGAACTGGTTCCACCAGGAGTGTTCTAGAACCACTCTCTACGTTCTAAAGGGGGACGATGACGTTTATGTGGATGTGGCGAGAGTGGTTGGGTTCCTACAGAACAGGGAAAGGGGGATGAGGAGAGGAAAAGGGAGAGAAGAGGGAGAGACAGAGAGAGGAACAGAGGGAGGGGCAGGGAGAGAGAGAGGAACAGAAACACCAGCAGGGTCTCCCCAGCCTCTCTACATGGGACGTATCTTTGTGGACACCCACCCCGTGCGTATATGGTGGAATAAGTACTACGTCCCCTACAGCCTGTACCATAGCCCCTACCCCCCCTACGCTGGGGGCGGGGGCTACCTCCTCTCCAGAGATGCCCTCTCTCTTCTCCTCCACGCCTCCCCCAGGGTGCCTCTCTTCCCCATCGACGATGCCTATGTCGGCATGGTCGCACAGGTGAGTTGATTGATTGGATGAATTTGATCGCATGCAGAATGAAATTTAATTTAAATCATATTTGGTCATTTAGAAATATACATGTAGACGCAGGGTCACAAATGGCACCCTATTCCTCCATTGGTCAAAAGTAGTGCGCTGAATAGGGTGCTATTTGGGACACTCACCACAATGGACAAACTCACAGAAGCAAATCAAACAAAATAATTTACCTTCCCCCTCTTTCTTTCCTTCGCTCTCTCTCCCTCTCTCAATCTCTCCCTCTTCGCCTCTATTCTCTCCTCTCTCCCCTTCCCCCTCTATCCCCTCTCTCCCTCTCTCAATCTCTCCCTCTTCCGCCTCTCTTTTCTCTTCCCTCTCTCCCCTTCCCCCTCTATCCTCTCTCTCCCTCTCTCAATCTCTCCCTCTTCCGCCTCTCTTTTCTCTTCCCTCTCTCCCTCTCTCCCCCCTATCCTCTCTCTCCCTCTCTCCAGGCAGCTAACCTAACAGCCAGACACCATCCTGGTTTCATGCCTGTGGAGTACTCTCCCTCCCTCCGCCCCTGTCACTACCTCAACGGGTAAAAGCACTCCTTCACTCCCATGTCTATCAAACACCTAAACGTTAACAAGTATCTGAGCTCTGTCAGTGCGCCAGAATGTGTAAGGACAGTGTGTTATGTTTGTGGCTGTACGAGATGTGTACAATATACAGTACCAGTCAAATGTTTGGACACACCTACTCATTCAAGGGTTTTTCTTTATTTTTACTATTTTCTACATTGTAGAATAATAGTGAATACATCAAAACTATGAAATAACACAAATGGAATCATGTAGTAACCAAAAAAGTGTTAAACAAATCAAAATATATTTTATATTTGAGATTCTTCAAAGTAGCCACCCTTTCCTTGATGACAGCTTTGCACACTCTTGGCATTCTCTCAACCAGCTTCACCTGAAATGCTTTTCCAACAGTCTTGAAGGAGTTCCCACATATGCTGGGCACTTGTTGGCTGCTTTTCCTTCACTCTGCGGTCTGACTCATCCCAAACCATCTCAATTGGGTTGAGGTCGGGTGACTGTGGAGGCCAGGTCATCTGATGAAGCACTCCATCACTCTACTTGTTGGTCAAATAGCCCTTACACAGCCTGGAGGTGTGTTGGGTCATTGTCCTATTGATAAACAAATAATAGTCCCACTAAGCCCAAACCAGATGGGATGGCGTATCGCTGCAGAATGCTGTGGTAGCCATGCTGGTTAAGTGTGCCTTGAATTCTAAATATATTACAGACAGTGTCACCAGCAAAGCACCCCCACACCATCACACCTCCTCCTCCATGCTTCACGGTGGGAACTACACATGCAGAGATAATCCGTTCACCCACACAGCAGCATTTGGAACCAAAAATCTTAAATTTGGACACATTTGCACCGGTCTAATGTCCATTGCTCGTGTTTCTTGGCCCAAGCAAGTCTCTTCTTCTTATTGGTAACCTTTAGTAGTGGTTTCTTTGCAGCAATTCGACCATGAAGGCTTGATTCACACAGTCCCCTCTGAACAGTTGATGTTGAGATGTGTCTGTGACTTGAACTCTGTGAAGCATTTATTTGGGCTGCAATTTCTGAGGCTGGTAACTCTAATGAACTTATCCTCTGCAGCAGAGGTAACTCTGGGCCTTCCATTCCTGTGGCGGTCCTCATGAGAGACTGTTTCATCATAGCGCTTGATGGTTTTTGCAACTGCACTTGAAGAAACCTTCAAAGTTCTTAATGTTCCGTATAGACTGACCTTCATATCTTAAAGTAATGATGGACTGTTGTTTCTCTTTGCTTATTTGAGCTGTTCTTGCCATAATATGGACTTGGTCTTTTCCCAAATAGGGCTATCTTCTGTATACCCCCCCACACCTTGTCACAACACAACTGATTGGCTCAAACGCATTAAGAAGGAAATGCATTCCAAAAATTAACTTTTAAGAAGGCACACCTGTTAATTTAAATGCATTCCAGGTGACTACCTCATGAAGCTGGTTGAGAGAATGCCAAGAGTGTGCAAAGCTGTCAAGGCAAATGGTGGCTACATGAAGAATCTCAAATATAAAATATTTTGATTTGTTTAACAATTTTTTGGATACTACATGATTCCATATGTGTTATTTCATAGTTTTGATGTCTTCACTATTATTCTACAATGTAGAAAATAGTAAAAAAGAAAAACCCTTGGAATGAGTAGGCGTATCCAAACCTTTGACTGGTAGTGTACATGACATAGGTCATAGCATCTATTTTGCAGTACTTTTAGGGGTGCAAAGTTTCTTGTATTTTATAAAGATTCCTGGAATTATGAGGGAATAAACAGAAAATCCAAGAATCCTCCAACCAGGATTTTTTAAAAAAAAAACTTGGAATTTGGTGAAAGTTACAGGAGTTTTGCAACCCTATGTGTCTAAGACCATTTTCCCCTCTGGGACATTAAAGTTAATCCTATCTTGTCACTACCGCAGGATCATGGTCCTCCACAAGCTGCTACCCACAGACCTGCTTCATCTCTGGAACTTCCTCCAGACCCAGGTGCACTCCTGTAAGGACTCTGCCCAGGATGGGCTCACCTTGGCCGGAGCGGACGCCCCTGGTTATGATTGGAGGGGAAGCTGATCCTAGATCTGTAGGTCAGGGGTATCAAACGTATTTTGCACTGCGGTCTTCACTGATTGCTCAGTTTGGCCGGGCGGCCAGCTCTAGGAAGAGTCTTGGTGGTTCCAAACTTCTCCCGTTTTAAGAATGATGGAGGCCACTGTGTTCTTGGGGACCTTCAATGCTGTAGACATTTTTAGGGACCCTTCCCCAGATCTGTGGCTCAACACAATCCTGTCTCGGGTCTCTACGGACGATTCCTTTGACCACATGGCTTGTTTTTTGCTCTGACATGCACTGTCAACTGTGGGACCTTATATAGACAGGTGTGTGCCTTTCCAAATCATGTCCAATCAGTTGAATTTATCACATGTGGACTCCAATCAAGTTGTAGAAACATCAAGGATAATCAATGGAAACAGGATGCACCTGAGCTCAATTTTGAGTCTCATAGCAAAGGCTCTGAATACATATGTAAATAAGGTATTCAAAACCTGTTTCGCTTTGTCATAATGGGGTATTGTGTGTAATCCATTTTAGAATAAGGCTGTGATGTAACAAAATGTGGAAAAAGTCAAGGGGTGTGAATACTTTCCGAATGCACTGTATGTGATCTAAAAATCTAACTACATAATGTTTGTAATAAATACAAAATAAAAAAACATTTCTCCAAGGGACATAACTTCATGATGTAATGATGGCTGGAGGATATGGCCAAGATATCATATCACAATAAGGGCTTCACAGGCAAGGATATTGCTGCTAGTAAGATTGCACCTAAATCAACCATTTATCGGATCATCAAGAACTTCAAGGAGAGAGGTTCAATTGTTGTGAAGAAGGCGTCAGGGCGCCCAAGAAAGTCCAGCAAGCGCCAGGACCGTCTCCTAAAAGTTGATTCAGCTGCGGGATCGGGGCACCACCAGTGCAGAGCTTGCTCAGGAATGGCAGCAGGCAGGTGTGAGTGCATCTGCACGCACAGTGAGGCGAAGACTTTTGGAGGATGGCCTGGTGTCAAGAAGGGCAGCAAAGAAGCCACTTCTCTTCAGGAAAAACATCAGGGACAGACTGATATTCTGCAAAAGGTACAGGGATTGGACTGCTGAGGACTGGGGTAAAGTCATTTTTTCTGATGAATCCCCTTTCCGATTGTTTGGGGCATCCGGAAAACACCTTGTCCGGAGAAGACAATGTGAGCGCTACCATCAGTCCTGTGTCATGCCAACAGTAAAGCATCATGCAACCATTCATGTGTGGGGTTGCTTCTCAGCCAAGGGAGTGGGCTCACTCACAATTTTGCCTAAGAACACAGCCATTAATAAAGAATGGTACCAACACATCCTCCGAGAGCAACTTCTCCCAACCATCCAAGAACAGTTTGGTGACGAACAATGCCTTTTTCAGCATGATGGAGCACCTTGCCATAAGGCAAAAGTGATAACTAAGTGGCTCGGGGAACAAAACATCGACATTTTGGGTCCATGGCCAGGAAATTCCCCAGACCTTAATCCCATTGAGAACTTGTGGTCGATCCTCAAGAGGCGGGTGGACAAACAAAAACCCACAAATTCGGACAAACTCCAAGCATTGATTATGCAAGAATGGGCTGCCATCAGTCAGGATGTGGCCCAGAAGTTAATTGACAGCATGCCAGGGCGGATTGCAGAGGTGTTGAAAAAGAAGGGTCAACACTGCAAATATTGACTCTTTGCATAAACTTCATGTAATTGTCAATAAAAGCCTTTGACACTTATGGAATGCTTGTAATTATACTTCAGTATACCATAGTAACATTTGACAAAAATATCTCATAACAGTGAAGCAGCGAACTTTGTGAAGACCAATACTTGTCATTCTCAAAACATTTGACCACGACTGTAGAGCCTAACTGGCATACATAAGCAGCGCGTGAGTTTCAAGTTTGGGGAAGATCATTTTCACCATAACAATGCACTCTTATAATAAAAGCATTACTTGCATTTGCGGTCACTTTTGATAATGGTGTTTACCGCTAATGGAACATTCCTGCTTATAGCCTACTGCCATGTGAGCATTGCTGCGCTTATAATGTGAAGAAATAGCCTAATAGTTTATCAACATTTTAAGCTAAACGTTCTGATCTGTTGCATCAGCCACATTGTGTAAAACAGGTTTTTTGATGCTAGAGATTGTATTAATTTGGGATCTATCGCATCCCACAACTGTCCCAGACTGTTTGGAATGTCTATTTGTCGCACAGAATAGAATAGGTCAACTTTTGTACTATGGGGGATAGTAGATTGACATAGGCCAGTGTGTTTGCTGTTCGTTAGGCCTACTCATCATGTTGGCTGACAAAATAAACGTGGACAGTTCTTCCAATATCTCCATCCGAACACATCAATAACGGTTGCTGATTAATGACATGGGGCCCAAAATTATTTTTCATAGTAAATTAGACTTTTTTTTTTTATAGTCTAATCTAAATCTGAAGGAGAGAGTCACTGCTGTGGTCTGATAATTAGAGAACTAGTGTAGACCATACACATTTTAATAAAGGTAGAGTCAGCGAAATGAAATCGCCACAAGCAGCACCGCATATATTGTAGTGAGATGAAAGACTTCGCTCTCACACAGTCACAAACAACGTGGTAGCCATGTGGGTGTCTCGTGTGTGTGTTCAGGTGAGAAGAGTTAGACAAATTATTTAATCAATTAGCTTCAGCTGGCTGGTGTGCGACCGTAGAAAAATTGGTTTGACTTTGGATAGCCTATCTCTGAAACTAGTTAGGGACTGTCATTAAATTACACAATGTAAATGAGACAATATTTTCATGTTACCCACCTTTTTAGTTTTTGTAATTAAATGTTTTCAATATTTGTATATGCATTTCTACAATGCATAGTTGGTTTGAGGTTAAGTCATTGAAACATATTGTCCCATGTACATTGTGTCATTTACCGATGGTCCCTACCTAGTCCCATAGGGATATCCAAAGTGAACCCAAATGTACCACTCAGAATTGACGATTACTTCTGTGCTACCAGCTGTGGGCAGGATTTGAAACAAACCCAACTTTCATTTACGTTGTGTTGTGAATGAGCCTGGTCAATATGACCTGAGGACTCCTCTCCCAACAGGACTCTGGTAACAAAAAAACAAGGAAGAAGAAGTAGAAGAAGTCATGTTCCTCTGCCGGAGGGTGGATGTTCATCTTATATTGCGACACCCTCCCCCCCACCCCCCATCCCCCAACCCCCCACCCCCACCCCCACCCCCCACGTTGTACTCAAGCCCTGGGTTAGAGCTGTTGGACCTGCCTGATGGCAGGTGAGCCATGAAGCCGATGACACCACGGATTGTCGTCACATACAAAGGAAACAATGTGTTACCTAACATTTGGTAAACATCATGTGTAAAGGAGACAATGTCACGTGTAATGGGGAGGCTGTAGTTAAGGAGGCTTGGGCAAAAATTTATAAATACCAATGATAGGGAAAGGGAGGAGATTGATGTATTAGAAGCTTGAAGATTTTGGGGCAAGGTAAGCACAGAACTTAATCAAAATCAAATGTTATTTGTCTCATACGCCGAATACAACAGGTGTAGACCTTACAGTGAAATGCTTACTGACAAGCCCTTAACCAACAATGCAGTTTTAAGAAAAATAAGTGTTAACAAATTACTAAAGAGCAGCAGTAAAATAACAGTGGCAAGGCTATATACAGGGGATACTGGTACAGAGTCAATGTGCGGGGGAACCGGTTAGTCGAGGTAAATTAGGTAATATGTACACATAGGTAGAGTTAAAGTGACTCCTGTTAGAAGCTACTGCATTGTAATTGCCATACAGTACCAGTCAAAAGTTTGGACACGCCTACTCATTCAAGGGTTTTTCATGAATCTTACTATTTTCTACATTGTAGAATAATAGTGAAGACATAAAAACTATGAAATAACACATATGGAATCATGTAGTAACCAAAAAAGTGTTAAACAAATCAAACTATATGTTATATTTCAGATTCTTCAAATAGCCACCCTTTGCCTTGATGACAGCTTTGCACACTCTTGGCATTCTCTCAACCAGCTCCACCTGGAATGCTTTTCCAACAGTCTTGAAGGAGTTCTCATATATGCTGAGCACTTGTTGGCTGCTTTTCCTTCACTCTGCGGTCCGACTCATCCCAAATCATCTCAATTAGGTTGAGGTCGGGTGATTGTGGAGGCCAGGTCATCTGATGCAGCACTCCATCACTCTCCTTCTTGGTCAAATAGCCCTTACACAGCCTGGAGGTGTGTTGGGTCATTGTCCTGTTGAAAAACAAATGATAGTCCCACTAAGCCCAAACCAGATGGGATGACGTATCGCTGCAGGATGCTGTGGTAGCCATGCTGGTTAAGTGTGCCTTGAATTCTAAATAAATCACAGACAGTGTCACCAGCAAAGCACCCCCACACCATAACACCTCCTCCTCCATGCTTTACGGTGGGAACTACACATGCAGAGATCATCTGTTCACCCACAGCGTCTCACAAAGACACCGCGGTTGGAACCAAACATCTCCAATTTGGACACCAGACCAAAGGACAAATGTCCACTGGTCTAATGTCCATTGTTCGTGTTTCTTGGCCCAAGCAATTCTCTTCTTGTTATTGGTGTCCTTTAGTAGTGGTTTCTTTGCAGCAATTTAACCATGAAGGCCTGATTCACACAGTCTCCTCTGAACAGTTGATGTTGAGATGTGTCTGTTACTTGAACTCTGTGAAGCATTTATTTGGGCTGCAATTTCTGAGGCTGGTAACTCTAATGAACTTATCCTCTGCAGCAGAGGTAACTCTGGGTCTTCCATTCCTGTGGCGGTCCTCACGAGAGCCAGTTTCATCATAGCGCTTGATGGTTTTTGCGACTGCACTTGAAGAAACGTTCAAAGTTCTTGAAATGTTCCGTATTGACTGACCTTCATGTCTTAAAGTAATGATGGACTGTCGTTTCTCTTTGCTTATTTGAGCTGTTCTTGCCATAATATAATAATAAAATAATAATAATATGCCATTTAGCAGACACTTTTATCCAAAGCGACTTACAGTCATGTGTGCATACATTTTTACGTATGGGTGGTCCCGGGGATCGAACCCACTACCCTGGCGTTACAAGCGCCATGCTCTACCAATTGAGCTACAGAGAACCACATGAACCATATGAACTTGGTCTTCTACCAAATAGGGCTATCTTCTGTATATCATATTGTGGGCTCGAAAGCAGGAAACCAAAAGGAGGAGCTCGAGGATAACGGAGCACTGGGAGTCTAGCCTGTACAGATGAAGTGCTGAACCCCGTGTTTTCAGTTAAGAATTCATTTAGCTGAAACCCTATACCCGGGATTTAGCGAATGTGACTCATCCGTGGAGGTTGCTGTCCGGTCAATTAGAAAGGGAGGACCAGCAGGAATGTCTGAGACTATGCTGCGTTTATAATAAATAGCTTAACCCCATGGCGGAACTGTACCCTGCGTGAACAATGGGAAACCAGTAAGAGCTGCACCACGTACTAAAATAGTACAGAGCGGACTATATATACAGTTGAAGTCGGAAGTTTACATACACCTTCGCCAAATACATTTAAACTCAGTTTTTCACAATTCATGACATTTAATCCTGGTAAAAAATTCCCTGTCTTAGGTCAGTTAGGATCACCACTTTATTTTAAGAATGTGAAATATCAGAATAATAGTAGAGAGAATGATTTATTTCAGCTTTTATTTATTTAATCACATTCCCAGTGGGTCAGAAGTTTACATACACTCAATTAGTATTTGGTAGCATTGCCTTTAAATTGTTTAACTTGGGTCAAATGTTTCGGGTAGCCTTGCACAAGCTTCCCACAATAAGGTGGGTGAATTTTGGCCCATTCCTCCTGACAGAGCTGGTGTAACTGAGTCAGGTTTGTAGGCCTCCTAGCTCGCACATGCTTTTTCAGTTCTGCCCAAACATTTTCTATAGGATTGAGGTCAGGGCTTTGTGATGGCCACTCCAATACCTTGACTTTGTTGTCCTTAAGCCATTTTGCCACAACTTTGGAAGTATGCTTGGGGTCATTGTCCATTTGGAAGACCCATTAGCGACCAAGCTTTAACTTCCTGACTGATGTCTTGAGATGTTGCTTCAATATATCCACATAATTTTCCTTCCTCATGATGCCATCTATTTTGTAAAGTGAACCAGTCCCTCCTGCAGCAAAGCAACCCACAGCATGATGCTGCAACCCCCGTGCTTCACGGTTGGGATGGTGGTGTTCTTCGGCTTGCAAGCACCCCCTTTTTCCTCCAAACATAACGATGGTCATTATGGCCAAACAGTTCTATTTTTGTTTCATCAGACCAGAGGACATTTCTCCAAAAAGTACGATCTTTGCCCCCATTTTCAGTTGCAAACCGTAATCTGGCTTTTTTATGGCGGTTTTGGAGCAGTGGCTCCTTCCTTGCTGAGCGGCCTTTCAGGTTATGTCGATTATAGGACTCGTTTTACTGTGGATATAGATACTTTTGTATGATTATGTAAGATGTGATTAGACAATCCTGTTTTATGATTGAGATATACAGTCATGGCCAAAATTGTTGGCACCCCTGAAATTTTTCCAGAAAATGAAGTATTTCTCACAGAAAAGTATTGAAATTACACATGTTTTGCTATGCACATGTTTATTTCCTTTGTGTGTATTGGAATAACACAAAAAAAAACAGGAAAAAAGCAAATTTGACATAATTTCACACAAAACTAAAAAAATGGGCCGGACAAAGTTATTGGCACCCTTTCAAAATTGTGGATAAATAAGTTTGTTCCAAGCATGTGATGCTCCTTTAAACTCACCTGGGGCAAGTAACAGGTGTGGGCAATCTAAAAATCACACCTGAAAGCAGATAAAAAGGAGAGAAGTTGACTCAGTCTTTGCATTGTGTTTCTGTGTGTGCCACACTAAGCATGGAGAACAGAAAGAGGAAAAGAGAACTGTCTGAGGACTTGAGAACCAAAATTGTGGAAAAATATCAACAATCTCAAGGTTACAAGTCCATCTCCAGAGATCTAGATGTTCCTTTGTCCACAGTGCGCAACATGATCAAGAAGTTTGCAACCCATGGCACTGTAGCTAATCTCCCTGGACGTGGACGGAAGAGAAAAATTGATGAAAGGTTGCAACGCAGGATAGTCCGGATGGTGGATAAGCAGCCCCAAACAAGTTCCAAAGAAATTCAAGCTGTCCTGCAGGCTCAGGGTGCATCAGTGTCAGCGCGAACTATACGTCGAAATTTGAATGAAATGAAACGCTATGGCAGGAGACCCAGGAGGACCCCACTGCTGACACAGAGACATAAAAAAGCAAGACTACAGTTTGCCAAAATGTACATGAGTAAGCCAAATTCCTTCTGGGAGAACGTCTTATGGACAGATGAGACCAAGATAGAGCTTTTTGGTAAAGCACATCGTTCTACTGTTTACCGAAAATGTAATGAAGCCTTCAAAGAAAAGAACACAGTACCTACAGTCAAATATGGTGGAGGTTCAAAGATGTTTTGGGGTTGTTTTGCTGCCTCTGGCACTGGGTGCCTTGACTGTGTGCAAGGCATCATGAAATCTGAGGATTACCAAAGGATTTTGGGTCGCAATGTAGGGCCCAGTGTCAGAAAGCTGGGTTTGCGTCCGAGATCATGGGTCTTCCAGCAGGACAATGACCCCAAACATACTTCAAAAAGCACCCAGAAATGGATGGCAACAAAGCGCTGGAGAGTTCTGAAGTGGCCAGCAATGAGTCCAGATCTTAATCCCATTGAACACCTGTGGAGAGATCTTAAAATTGCTGTTGGGAAAAGGCACCCATCCAATATGAGAGACCTGGAGCAGTTTGCAAAAGAAGAGTGGTCCAAAATTCCGGGTGAGAGGTGTAAGAAGCTTATTGATGGTTATAGGAAGCGACTGATTTCAGTTATTTTTTCCAAAGGGTGTGCAACTAAATATTAAGTTAAGGGTGCCAATCATTTTGTCCGGCCCATTTTTTGAGTTTTGTGTGAAATTATGTCAAATTTGCTTTTTTCCTGTTTTTTTTGTGTTATTCCAATACACACAAAGGAAATAAACATGTGCATAGCAAAACATGTGTAATTTCAATACTTTTCTGTGAGAAATACTTCATTTTCTGGAAAAATTTCAGGGGTGCCAACAATTTTGGCCATGACTGTATATATATATATAAAAACGTTTGTGAGCCTTAGCCCAAACATCTTTTAGAAGTGAGTTTAGGAAGTAGAATACCACATCTCTAATGCTTCATCAGACCTGCTGTGTCCAGTGAGAGTACGCCTACTTTAGCCTCCACTAGCTAACAATCAGTCAAAGTGAATGGGGCTTGTGTGCATGTTTTTCTTTAAAATGGCCAAAACACCTGTAAATGACATCAAACCAAATATGAAGTTGATTTGACATTTTGGTCACATACCCGATTCCCTTCTATTGGTTGTTAGCTAGCATATGTTTGTAGTGGCCGTTTAGTGAAAACCGAACCATGGATTACAGTTTCCTTCAGTTTGACACCCCTGCACTACAGAATGAGCAGTGATGCAGTGGTAAAAAAAAAAAAACAGGTGGGTAATGCTGTAAGTGGTGAATCAAGTAATGGGTCCCTGTATTTTCAATGCATTTTTCTGTGAAATATGGGTAAACGCTCATGCTATTTACCCTCCACTACACCACTGATAATCAGACATTACATTTTACATTTTAGTCATTTAGCAGACGCTCTTATCCAGAGCGACTTACAGTTAGTGAATACATATTTTTTTATACTGGCCCCCCGTGGGAATTGAACCCACAACCCTGGCGTTGCAAACGCCATGCTCTATCAACTGAGCTACATCCCTGCCGGCCATTCCCTCCCCCTACCCTGGACGACGCTGGGCCAATTGTGCACCGCCCATGAGTCTCCCGGTCGCGGCCGGCTGCGACAGAGCCTGGATTCGAACCAGGATCTCTAGTGGCACAGTTAGCACTGCCGATGCAGTGCCTTAGACCACTGCGCCACTCGGGAGTACAACGGTTCCTGGTTTACATACATCAGTAACTGTGACTATGAACAAATTACACTGCAATGGCTTCTTCACAAAAAAACTTTAATATTCCACCTAGATGATTTATTTCATTGTCAGTAAAACCTTTCAGTTGTCAATGACATTGAGGTTACCACCATCTACTGTGAACATGTATATTTAATTTTTTACAAACTATTAAACTCGCCAAGGTGCCAATCACTTGTCCCCTTTTTTTTTTTTGTGGAGGATTCTATTCCAATCCAAATTGCACTTTTTAAATGCGAGTAAAAACAGACCTTTGAGTTTGTTGCACCCCTAAAATGGCACCCCATTCCCGAGCTATATAGTGTAATGTATATACACAGTGTACAAAATATTAATAAAACACCTTCCTAATATTGACTTGCCCCCCCCAAAAAAAAAAAAATAGTTGAGGTATGGACTCTACAAGGTGTCGATTGAGTTGTACAGGGATACTGGCCCATGTTGACCCCAATGCTTCCCACAGTTCACCCTCTGAAAGGCACACATACTCAATCCATACCATGTCTCAATTGTCTCAAAAAAATCCTTCTTTAAACCTGTCTCCTACCCTTCATCTACACTGATTTGAAGTGGATTTATCAAGTGACATCAATAAGGGATCATAGCTTCCACCTGGATTCACCTGGTCAGTCTATGTCATGGAAAGAGCAGGTGTTCCTAATGTTTTGTACACTCTGTGTATAGTGTTGTGCACTACGTAGGGAACAAGGTGGCATTTGGGGGACACCCCTTTAGTTACATTCAATACCGTTTGTTGTGTTGGCTCACGTTTAATCCCATCTAACACTTGCAAAGCCAATTACATTCATTTAACTTAACCTTTATTTAAAAAAAAAAGTTAGGCTTGTAAAAATAAAAATAAATCACAAAAAGAAAACATTTCTCAAGTTAAGTAACATATCAAATCTACATTGTCCTCTTCTTGCATATTATGTTGTATTTTTTACCTGGTATATTATTAAAACATAAAACAGCAACTCTGAAAACCACCAAAACAACACAGCACCTTCATAATACAGCGGCTTTTGAGGTAAAGGAACAAAACCTCCCAAAAACGCACACTGGCATTAAAACTAAACGTGTTCTCAAGAAAAACATTCTGACTTTTATACAACCCAGTCATCATCAGCTTCAACAGTGTTTTCCAATCCTGGTCCTGGGGACCCCAACGTGCACATTTGAGTTATTGTCCTAACACTAACACACCTCACTCAAATAAAAAAAATCGGTCAAGTGTGTTAGTGCAAAGTGCAAAAAACTAAAGATTTGCACCCTTTTGGGTCCCCAGGACCAGTATTAGGAAACACTGAGTTACAACATCTATCAAATTGAGGTCACATATCAGAACTATCAGAAGATTATAAATTAGTATAATTATTATTCTTGGTAGTCAAGACATCTCAACAAATCAAATAACTGTAAACTGCCCATGATAACCCCCTTATAGTTATCCATGACTAGTTATCGATGACTGGTAATCAGTTACTTACTAGTTATCAATTACTAGTTATTGATGACTGGTTATCAATTACTAGTTATCAATGACTAGTTATCAGTTATTAGGTACCAGTTACTTTCTAGTTATCAGTTATTAGATATCAGTTACTTACTAGTTATCAATGACTGGTTATCAATTACTAGTTATCGATGACTGGTTATCAATTACTAGTTATCGAGTAATAGTTTGCAATTACAGGACCCTAAGGGGCCCGGTCAAAGTAGTACACTATATATATATATATATATATATATATATATATATATATGTAATAGGGTGTCATTAAGGAAACAATGTCATGTCTCACCAAATAAAGACACTGTGTTGTCCATGTTGGATGCAAATATCTGCCAGGCTGGCCAAACAAAATAATACATTTTGACCCAATGACCTCTAAACTAAATGCTTTTTTTGTCTAACAGTCAGATCAGACATGTGTGTGTGTGTGTGTGTGTGTGTGTGTGTTTAAGCGTTTACATGTACGTGTGTGTGTGTGTGTGTGTGTTTAAGCGTTTACATGTACGTGTGTGTGTGTGTGGGTGTGTGTGTGTGTGTGTGTGTGTTTAAGCGTTTACATGTACATGTACGTGTACGTGTGTGTGTGTGTGTGTGTGTGTGTGTGTGTGTGTGTGTGTATGTCTGAAATTGTCTCGCCTCCTACTTACTAAAACTACATACTGTATACTAAATGGTACTACATACTGTATACTAATGGTACTACATACTATTCAGAAGTACTGTTTAGTAAAAACGTATGCAGTGAGCAACAAATATCAACATACTGCTTATCTAATGCGCAATAGGGCTTGTTCCGCCATTCGTTCATTTTTGGAGAGCACATCCCCTATTCTGATTTTCAGCTGTTGTCAAACAAGTGGGTGTGAAAAGACACTTCTCTTCCTCAATAGTGTGCAGTGAATTCTACTAGATGAAAGGCCAAAATGAGTATGACATGCTGGCATTTAAAAGATACTCCAAATATTCAAAATGTCTAATAATATAAAATGTTATATTTTCACATACCCAAAAAGCCTACTATTAAATGTGAACCAAGTATGGGTATTCTGACACGGCCCGCACGTGTGTGTGTCTACTGCAGGGCACAGGCGCCGCTGGGCAGAAAGTCCTGTACGTAGACAGCCACAGCCTTGGTGAGGTATGTCATACTGCCAAAACGTCCACTAGGGGCGCTGTCGTACAGCAGGCGACAAACTCCTGTGGAGGGGTCCCTTTCTAATATGTGCTCCTCTGCTCCCAAGTCCTTCTGTAGAGGGGGGAGGGAGGGTCTTTAATGAATGAATGAATGAATGAATGACACAGACAGACAGACAGACAGACAGACAGAGACAGACAGAGACAGACAGACAGACAGACAGACAGACAGACAGAGAGATACATCTAGTGCTGGTAGAAAAAAGAACAGAACCCACCTGTTCATAGTAGAACAAACAAATGCGAGCCCACCCACCTGGTCGTGGTAAAACATGTCGTTGGCGATGTGGACGATCTTCTCCACGTGGATGATGCTGCCCACGCTGTCTATGTCCACGTCTGCCAGCATGGTGAGAACTAAGATGGCCTCCACCAGCAGCTGGCGGTACTCTGGCTGGGGCACCCGATTCAGCACTGTCTCCACGTGCACAGCAAACTTGATCTCATCTATAGTCATCTGGGGTGGGGTGGGGTGGGGTGGGGTGGGGCGAGGTGGGATGAGAGAGAGGGGGAGTTGGAGAGAGACACATTCTGAAGTCAGGAAGTACAGTTGTCTGAATAGAAAAGGATTCCAATGCATGATCAGTAGTCATCATCTTTTTTTGTACATAATTTCTCAACATTAGAGGAATTTCTAATGAGCGCTGTGAAGGCCCGCCTTACCTCCCTTGTTGTTGAAGATGGTAGAACAAATCCTTCTATGGACAGACCATGACACTGCAAGGAAAAACAATCCCTTTAATGAATGAATGGGTTAGAATCAGACCTGGGTTAAAATACTATTACTATACTAATAGTATACATAATACAATTACTATACTATATTAACATTCAATATAATACTATACTCTATTCAATACTATATTAATATCATATATAATACTATTAATATACTATTCAATACTATATTAATATAATACTATTACTATACTCAATATTATATTAATATTATACAGTGCATTCGGAAAGTATTCAGACCCCTTGACTTTCTCCACATTCTGTTATGTTACAGCCTTATTCTAAAATGGATTAAATTGAAAACGTTCCTCAATCTACACACAATACCCCATAATGACAAAGCGAAAACAGGTTTGTAGAAAGTTTTACACATTTATTACAAATAAAAAACACAAATACCTTACTTAGAATAAGGCTGTGACGTAACAAAATGAGGAAAAAGTCAAGCTGTCTGAATACTTTCCGAATGCACTGTATATATAATACTATATTTGGTAGAACCCTACATGGGCACTCTAATACTAGAACTATACAAGGCAACATTAAACATGAATGATGCAGCGCCCCTCCTCCCTTGGGCCAATTAGAGACAACAATTCTAGATCAAACGGGACAGGGGATATGCTTCTTCAAAGTTTGGAATTTAATTTGTTGATTACTATAGCGCCCCCCTTGGCCCAATCAATGTCATTTCTTTAATGCCGGATCTCCATGGCAAGATGCATAATTCAACCAAGTTTCGTCAAAATCTGGACCTACTATATTGAAAGCAGGTACTTCGACACAGGTGTGGTTCCTGAGTTAATTAAGCAATTCACATCCCATCATGCTTAGGGTCATAGATAAAAATGCTGGGCAGGCCATTATTTTGGCTACCATGGCTATACCCCCATAGGATGACAAGGCCACCATCCACAGGACACAAGTGATCTCTGAATGGTTTGATGACCATGAAAACAACGTAAACCATATGCCATGGCCGTCTCAGTCAACAGATCTCAACCCAATTGAACACTTATTGGAGATTATAAAGCGGTGCCTGAGACAACGTTTTTTTACCACCACCAACAAAACATCAAATGATGGAATTTCTCAGCGAAGAATGGTGTTGCATCCCTCCAATAGTGTATAGAATCCATGCCATGGCGCATTGAAGCTGTTCTGGCCCAACGCCCTATTAAGACACTTTATGTTGGTGTTTCCTTTATTTTGGAAGTTACCTGTATATTATAAGGTAAAGTATAATATATACACATTATACCATGTTGTTAGACTAAACTATATACTGTTATACTGCACTACATATACAGTGTTATACTATAATACTGCACTACATATACAGTGTTATACTATAATACTGCACTACATATACAGTGTTATACTATAATAACCAGTTTATAATAGCAATAAGGCTCCTCTGGGGTTTGTGGTATATGGCCAATATACCACGGCTAAGGGCTGTATCCAGGCACTCCGTGTTGCGTCGTGCATAAGAACAGCCCTTAACCGTGGTATATTGGCCATATACCACACCCCCTCGGGCCTTATTACTTAATTATACTAAACTATATATACACTGTTATACTAAACTATATATACTTATGCGAAATATATATATATATATACAGTGGCGGCTCCTGAAAAAATTCTCAGGGGGGGCAATTTTTCTGATGATTTAGGTGACCTACACACATTTAAAAAAAGATATGTCCAGCAACAACATGAAGACAGGGGCAGCATATAAGTCAATACCAGAAGCATTTATTGACTGATCTCAAAAGTGTTGGCTTACAAAAGCAAAATAAGTTATCACAATAAAAATAATCAAGGGTGTTCTTTCACATTCCTCAACACTGCATAAACAATATGCATTTCCATAAAACACCTCATCTAATTGTGCCACAAAGTTGACAAGTCCAAGAAAAATACCAGGGTTGGTGGAGCCCTCCGTTTCATCTTTGCCTCGCAAAGCTAACTCAAACACTCCGCAAAACTTCACACACTGGATTAGCCGGCTGAGGATGTGGCGGTTCTTGCTAACCTCATCGTTGTGGCGGCGGACAGCTAGCCTGTATCCCTCATCCAGTTGAGTGGCAATGTTCACTCTCCCCAAAGCAGACAATCTCAAACAGCTATCCATGTGGGTCTTTGACAGCTCATGTTTCTTAATCTTTTCTGAAAGATGGTGCATGTCCGTTACACCAGTCGCTGTCCAAGTGGTGCTGTCTGCCGTGCCGCCTTCAGGGTGAAAGAGTAAGCAGGGGTAGCAGAAGACTGCATTAGCTACATCGCAGCCTGCTAGCCAGGTTTTTCGTTCGTACCAATTTTTGGAAAATCCTCGGGTGTAGGACTTTCCCCCTTTAGTAGAAACCTGTTGAATTATTAAATTTGGTCTGGGAGGTCCTAATTGTTTCGTTGCCAATTTATCTTGATTTGTTCGCCGACAAAAAGGAACTTCTTTCAAAGAGACAAATCGAGTTGCACTGAACGCTAGCCATCTTGACAGTAGTACGTGAATTGATTGATGCTGCTACCCGCTCTTTTCTTAGTTACGTTCATGGTTATGTTACGTATGACGAAAGCGCGTAAGTGCAAGCCCTCCCGGAACCCATAGAGATTGTATTGAAAGCTCTGATATTTGAAAAAAAAAAGATTTTACATGAGAGTCTATGAGAGACTTCTGGGGCGATTTTCAACCTGACTGAAATCGCCCCAAAAGGGGCGGGGCCATTTGAAGCACGACTTTAGCCTGATTGGACATTTAGTGGCAGATCAGACGTCTAGATTAGAACACTGATAACTACTGTTGCCGTGATATAATTGATTAGAAAAAAAATCCCTTCCTTTTCCCGTTTGGCAGTGCGTCGCCCATATCGCCCTAATGAACACACCGCCCCTGTATATATATATGTTGCAAGGTAAGTACAGACCTTCTGTAGAATCTTCCAGACCTTCTGATAGAAGCCTATGGGGACTCTGTTGAGTGCTCCGTCCAGACGTCTCCTACGCAGCCATTGGCCGTGCCTCGTATCCTTGACGACGGGCGTGCTCACTGGAACATCCAGAGACTCTATGGAGGGGAGCTTGTACCTCTGTGACAGAAACATATATTTACACACACACACACACACACACACACACACACACACACAGTACCAGTCAAAAGTTTGGACACACCTACTCATTCAAGGGTTCTTCTTTATTTGTACTATTTTTACATTGTAGAATAATAGTGAAGACATCAAAACTATGAAATAATACATATGGAATCATGTAGTAACCAAAAAAGTGTTAAACAAATCAAAATATATTTATATTTGAGATTCTTCAAATATACACCCTTTGCTTTGATGACAGTTTTGCACACGCTTGACATTCTCTCAACCAGCTTCATGAGGTAGTCACCTGGAATCCATTTCAATTAACAGGTGTGCCTTCTTAAAAGTTAATTTGTGGAATGTATTTCCTTCTTAATGCATTTGAGCCAATCAGTTGTGTTGTGACAAGGTAGGGGGGGGTATACAGAAGATAGCCCTATTTGGTAAAAGACAAAGTCCATATTATGGCAAGAACAGCTCAAATAAGCAAAGAGAAACAACAGTTCATCATTACTTTAAGACATGAAGGTCAGTCAATACGGACAATTTCAAGAACTTTTAACGTTTCTTCAAGTGCAGTCGCAAAAACCATTAAGCGCTATGATGAAACTGGATCTCATGAGGACTGCCACAGGAACGGAAGACCCAGGGTTACCTCTGCTGCAAAGGATAAGTTCATTAGAGTTACCAGCCTCAGAAATTGCAGCCCATTAAATGCTTCACAGAGTTCAAGTCACAGACACATCTCAATATCAACTGTTCAGAGGGGACTGTGTGAATCAGGCCTTCATGGTCGAATTGCTGCAAAGAAACCACTACTAAAGGTTACCAATAAGAAGAAAAGACCTGCTTGGGCCAAGAAACACGAGCAATGGACATTAGACCGGTGGAAATTGTAGATTTTTGTTTCCAAACGGCGTGTCTTTGTGAGACGCGGTGTGGGTGAACGGATGATCTCCGCATGTGTAGTTCCCACCTTAAAGCATGGAGGAGGAGGTGTTATGGAGTGGGGGTGCTTTGCTGGTGACACTGTGATTTATTTAGAATTCAAGGCACACTTAACCAGCATGGCTACCACAGCATTCTGCAGCGATACACCATCCCATCTGGTTTGGACTTAGTGGGACTATCATTTGTTTTTCAACACGACAATGACCCAACACACCTCCAGGCTGTGTAAGGGCTATTTTACCAAGAAGGAGAGTGATGGAGTGCTGCATCAGATGACCTGGCCTCCACAATCCCCCAACCTCAACCCAATTGAGATGGTTTGGGATGAGTCGGATGGCAGACTGAAGGAAAAGCAGCCAACAAGTGCTCAGCATATGTGGTAACTCCTTCAAGACTGTTGGAAAAGCATTCCAGGTGAAGCTGGTTGAGAGAATGCCAAGAGTGTGCAAAGCTGTCATCAAGGCAAAGGGTGGCTATTTGAAGAATCTCAAATATAAAATATATTTTGATTTGTTTAACACTTTTTTGGTTACTACATGATTCCATATGTGTTATTTCATAGTTTTGATGTCTTCACTATTATTCTACAATGTAGAAAATAGTAAAAATAAAGAAAACCCTTGAATGAGTAGGTGTGTCCAAACTTTTGACTGGTACTGTATGTGTATATATATATATATATATATATGCTACATACTGTATCGACCTTAACCCAACACCTAGCGACCTCGTCAAGAGGTTTGGCCCTCTTGGCGTAATGTTTAAGGTGTTGGCTTGACAATCGCTTGACCCCGGTTCGAGTCCCGGTCGGGGCTACCCACCAAATTCGCTACAATACAAATATATGCATACATATATATCCTATGGATGAGAGACCTATACAATACATATAAATACATACATGCAAATATATACCCTATGGGCGGGAGGATGTACCTCTGATAGAGACATCAAATGTACATACCGTTTACATATCAAGTTAAGCCAACAAGAGATTTTCCATTTCAACTGCAAAATGGCAATTTTGCTATGGCATTACAATGACAGTAGGATGTAAACTGGAAAAGCGATTAAATTTGAAAGTAAAGTTTGTGTTCTAAGATGTCTTTTAACTCTTACCCCAGATTCAATGTGTTCCATGTCCAGTGAATGTGGAGTTAGGCTCTGAGGAGGGGAGAGAGGATTCACAACATGAGAACAGCCAGTGTGAACAGTGTGTGTGTGTGTGTTAGGGTGAACAACTACGTTCAAAATCACCGTGCCAACCGACCACCTTAGTCATCACCATAGAGACTGCCCTATTACCATGGCGATAACATATAAGAACCCTGGATCCAGTGGATTCCCCCATTATTGACCACAAATGAACCACGACGTGGTTTTTGACCACAATTAAAATGTTTTTAGGTGACTTTTGCATGCAAACTGCTGACAGTGCCCAAGTGAATTAACACCCTGTAACAAGAAAAAAGTCATCATCATCATCATCACCTGTCTCTGCTGCGACCATGACAACCTGAGCTCCTCCAACTGAAAATGGAAAGATGACTGAGTGACAAGCTCTGGAGAGGAGAACAGTCTAGATACTGTTGGTACTTGGTCTGTAGTGTCATAAACGATGGTTTTTACTTCAATACCCTGAAAGTGACATCATCCTACATCGGGGTCAGTCCCCTTTTGAATGGGCTTGACGATTATATAATACAATTCATGAAAATGCGGTCATTTAGTATGTATAAAATTATATTTGTGTTTGTGGACAAATTTACCACATGCCTTTTATGAAGTTTTTTTTGCTGAAGACCATTGGGCTACGTTCTTGACGATTGAACACCATTCAAAAAGTCTACAAAAGCTAAATGACGTGTCACTTTCACGTATTGAATCCTTTAAAAAGGTGCACTATGCAGAAATCGCTCCGCCATTTCCTGGTTGCTAAAATTCTAATTTCAGTTTATGTGACAAAATAAGCAAGTATAGTGTAGAGAATCATTGTACCATTTAAACCGCTGTGAAATATATTTTCCATAACTACAAATATTGTGTTTTCAGCTGTTTGAAGTGTACAAAAGTGTACAAAAAAACGAAAGTAAAAGATGCAAAAGCGAAACTTAAGAACATATCTACCGATTCTTAGAGACTTTTTTATTTTTATTTTTTTAGGGGGTAAATCAGCTTAATATTGCAGATAGATTGTAACTTCCATCAATGTAATTGTCTGCATCACTTCCAATCCCCCATGTTATATAAATATATATATATATATATATATATATATATATATATATATACACACACAGTGGGGGGGAAAAGTATTTAGTCAGCCACCAATTGTGCAAGTTCTCCCACTTAAAAAGATGAGAGGCCTGTAATTTGTCTGACAGACAATTTGAGATTTTTTTTCTCCAGAAAATCACATTGTAGGATTTTTTATGAATTTATTTGCAAATTATGGTGGAAAATAAGTATTTGGTCACCTACAAACAAGCAAGATTTCTGGCTCTCACAGACCTGTAACTTCTTCTTTAAGAGGCTCCTCTGTCCTCCACTCGTTACCTGTATTAATGGCACCTGTTTGAACTTGTTATCAGTATAAAAGACACCTGTCCACAACCTCAAACAGTCACACTCCAAACTCCACTATGGCCAAGACCAAAGAGCTGTCAAAGGACACCAGAAACAAAATGGTAGACCTGCACCAGGCTGGGAAGACTGAATCTGCAATAGGTAAGCAGCTTGGTTTGAAGAAATCAACTGAGGGAGCAATTATTAGGAAATGGAAGACATACAAGACCACTGATAATCTCCCTCGATCTGGGGCTCCACGCAAGATCTCACCCCGTGGGGTCAAAATGATCACAAGAACGGTGAGCAAAAATCCCAGAACCACACGGGGGGACCTAGTGAATGACCTGCAGAGAGCTGGGACCAAAGTAACAAAGCCTACCATCAGTAACACACTACGCCGCCAGGGACTCAAATCCTGCAGTGCCAGACGTGTCCCCCTGCTTAAGCCAGTACATGTCCAGGCCCGTCTGAAGTTTGCTAGAGTGCATTTGGATGATCCAGAAGAGGATTGGGAGAATGTCATATGGTCAGATGAAACCAAAATAGAACTTTTTGGTAAAAACTCAACTCGTCGTGTTTGGAGGACAAAGAATGCTGAGTTGCATCCAAAGAACACCATACCTACTGTGAAGCATGGGGGTGGAAACATCATGCTTTGGGGCTGTTTTTCTGCAAAGGGACCAGGACGACTGATCCGTGTAAAGGAAAGAATGAATGGGGCCATGTATCGTGAGATTTTGAGTGAAAACCTCCTTCCATCAGCAAGGGCATTGAAGATGAAACGTGGCTGGGTCTTTCAGCATGACAATGATCCAAAACACACCGCCCGGGCAACGAAGGAGTGGCTTCGTAAGAAGCATTTCAAGGTCCTGGAGTGGCCTAGCCAGTCTCCAGATCTCAACCCCATAGAAAATCTTTGGAGGGAGTTGAAAGTCCGTGTTGCCCAGCGACAGCCCCAAAACATCACTGCTCTAGAGGAGATCTGCATGGAGGAATGGGCCAATAATACCAGCAACAGTGTGTGAAAACCTTGTGAAGACTTACAGAAAATGTTTGACCTGTGTCATTGCCAACAAAGGGTATATAACAAAGTATTGAGAAACTTTGTTATTGACCAAATACTTATTTTCCACCATAATTTGCAAATAAATTCTTTAAAAATCCTACAATGTGATTTTCTGGATTTTCTTTTCTCATTTTGTCTGTCATAGTTGACGTGTACCTATGATGAAAATTACAGGCCTCTGGGAGAACTTGCACAATTGGTGGCTGACTAAATACTTTTCCCCCCCACTGTGTGTGTATATATATATATATATATATATATATATATATATATATATATATATATATATATATATATATATATATAGTGGGGAGAACAAGTATTTGATACACTGCCGATTTTGCAGGTTTTCCTACTTACAAAGCATGTAGAGGTTTGTAATTTTTATCATAGGTACACTTCAACTGTGAGAGACGGAATCTAAAATCCAGAAAATCACATTGTATGATTTTTAAGTAATTCATTTGCATTTTATTGCATGACATAAGTATTTGATACATCAGAAAAGCAGAATTTAATATTTGGTACAAAAACCTTTGTTTGCAATTACAGAGATCATACGTTTCCTGTAGGTCTTGACCAGGTTTGCACACACTGCAGCAGGGATTTTGGCCCACTCCTCCATACAGACCTTCTCCAGATCCTTCAGGTTTCGGGGCTGTCGCTGGGCAATACGGACATTCAGCTCCCTCCAAAGATTTTCTATTGGGTTCAGGTCTGGAGACTGGCTAGGCCACTCCAGGACCTTGAGATGCTTCTTACGGAGCCACTCCTTAGTTGCCCTGGCTGTATGTTTCGGGTCGTTGTCATGCTGGAAGACCCAGCCACGACCCATCTTCAATGCTCTTACTGAGGGAAGGAGGTTGTTGGCCAAGATCTCGCGATACATGGCCCCATCCATCCTCCCCTCAATACGGTGCAGTCGTCCTGTCCCCTTTGCAGAAAAGCATCCCCAAAGAATGATGTTTCCACCTCCATGCTTCACGGTTGGGATGGTGTTCTTGGGGTTGTACTCATCCTTCTTCTTCCTCCTCCAAACACGGCGAGTGGAGTTTAGACCAAAAAGCTCTACTTTTGTCTCATCAGACCACATGACCTTCTCCCATTCCTCCTCTGGATCATCCAGATGGTCATTGGCAAACTTCAGACGGGCCTGGACATGCGCTGGCTTGAGCATGGGGACCTTGCGTGCGCTGCAGGATTTTAATCCATGACGGCGTAGTGTGTTACTAATGGTTTTCTTTGAGACTGTGGTCCCAGCTCTCTTCAGGTCATTGACCAGGTCCTGCCGTGTAGTTCTGGGCTGATCCCTCACCTTCCTCATGATCATTGATGCCCCACGAGGTGAGATCTTGCATGGAGCCCCAGACCGAGGGTGATTGACCGTCATCTTGAACTTCTTCCATTTTCTAATAATTGCGCCAACAGTTGTTGCCTTCTCACCAAGCTGCTTGCCTATTGTCCTGTAGCCCATCCCAGCCTTGTGCAGGTCTACAATTTCATCCCTGATGTCCTTACACAGCTCTCTGGTCTTGGCCATTGTGGAGAGGTTGGAGTCTGTTTGATTGAGTGTGTGGACAGGTGTCTTTTATACAGGTAACGAGTTCAAACAGGTGCAGTTAATACAGGTAATAGGTGCAGTTAATACAGGTAATGAGTGGAGAAGAGGAGGGCTTCTTAAAGAAAAACTAACAGGTCTGTGAGAGCCGGAATTCTTACTGGTTGGTAGGTGATCAAATACTTATGTCATGCAATAAAATGCAAACAAATTACTTAAAAATCATACAATGTGATTTTCTGGATTTTTGTTTTAGATTCCGTCTCTCACAGTTGAAGTGTACCTATGATAAAAATTACAGACCTCTACATGCTCTGTAAGTAGGAAAACCTGCAAAATCGGCAGTGTATCAAATACTTGTTCTCCCCACTGTATATATATATATATGTATATACACACATATATTACATTTCTTACACTTGCTTTCTATGTGAATTTGGTCAGGTCACCCAAAAAGTTACATAATCCATCTTTAAAAGCCAACAGACCTGTGATATCATGTACTCCCAGCCAATTGGTTTTAGTTCAGTTTTAGTTTGCTTATTTTGACCAGGTAAAATAACAAATTAGTAGGAATGATAAACACACTACAATTAAAACTATATTAAAAGTTGCATCCATAGCTCCGTCTATACATTTTGAAAATTGTTACATTTCTCCAGCTCCATTCCTCACACGTTTACCAAAAAAAGTGGCAGGGTAAACACTTTGTTGCTGTTTCAACTCCAGATTGCCCCTTTAATACGTACCATCCTCATGTCGCTCTTCAGCTTGCTGATGCCCGCCCTCTCGCTCTTGGTGGCGCCCACATTGCCCACCTCGTGGATAGAGATGGCAGGACTGGCGCCGGCGTCTACGGAACGCACTGGAACACATACAATAAACATAGGATACCACATACAGGGATGTCATAATGTGTGTGTGTGTATAGTATATTATATGTAACATAAAGAGTTCATAGCAATCTAATAACTGCTCATAAAGGATGTTCATAGGGATGTCATAACAGTTCATAGGGATGTCATAACAGTTCGTAGAGGCGTCATACCGCTCCTCTGCACTCCAAACTCCTTCCCACTGAGGATGTGATGCAGCAGGATCTTTAATTCTGACGGACTCAGACTCATCAGGCTCTCTGTAGCCTCCTCTCCTACAGGGCACAAAACACACACACACAAATACACACACTAAATATGAAACGCATACAATTTCACATAAAATAATGTATTCAATTTGTGATTGGTTACAGGATGTCTGACACTAGTTCCTACTTCACTGTAGGGCCAAAAATAATAAAACCCTTTTTATTTTAGGGAATGTCCTTTTCTAATTATTATGAGGTTGAGAGACTGTGCCAGCTCTGTGTCCAACTTACTGCTACTATTAATATTACTGTTCTTGTTATTACCTGAGCAGTTGAGAGACTGTGCCAGCTCAGTGGCCATCACCTGGATGATGAGTCCGATACGCAGCCTGAACATCTCACTGAACAGGCTGGGTTGGGTACGCATGTTCATTGCCAGGTACACCATGATCTCCTGTTTCACACACAAACGCAAGAGAGAGGGAGGTAGTTTGAAATGGAACGCTTGTCCAAATGAGTGAGTGCGCGTGTGTGTGTACCTGTGTGAGGATGGCTATAGTGATGTTGTTCTCACTAGCTTCATCTATCAGCTTGGCCAGCTTGTCTGGAGGGATGGGCCTGAGAGACAGAGAGAGAAAGAGACCGACACACAGAGAGAGAGAGACACAGAGACAGAGACAGAGACAGAGACAGAGACAGAGACAGAGAGAGAGAGACAGAGAGAGAGAGAGAGAGAGAGAGAGAGAGAGAGAGAGAGAGAGACAGAGAGAGAGAGAGACAGAAAGAAAGAGAGAGAGAGAGAGAGATAGAGACAGAGAGAGAGACAGAGAGAGAGACAGAGAGAGAGACAGAAAGAAAGAGAGAGAGACAGAGAGATAGAGAGAGAGACAGAGAGAGAGACAGAGAGAGAGACAGAGAGAGAGACAGAAAGAAAGAGAGAGAGAGAGATGAAGAGAGAGATAAAAAGAGAGTGAGAGAGATTAAGAGAGAGAGAGAGAGAGATAATGTATTTATATATGTTTTTATTTATTTTTATACTAAACATGACAACCATGTATCCTTTTAAAATATTTAACCAACAGATATCTTCTGTATTTTTCAAGGGAGCCCTGTTTGTTTAGTCACATAAACTGAAATTAGGCAAACTATTAGAATTTTAGCAACCAGGAAATGGCAGAGCGGTTTCTGCATAGTGCACCTTTAAAGGGTTCAATACGTCTTTTAACTTTTGTAAGCTTTTTGAATGGTGTTCAATTGTCAAGAATGTGGCTCAATGGTCTTTTAGCAAAAAAACGTCATAAAAGTCTAGTGGTAAATTTGTAAAAAAAAATTTGGGGGGACATATTAAATGTCTGCGTTTTCACTAATGTTATTATATAATCGTCAAGCCCATTCAAAAAGGGGACTGACCCCGATGTAGGATGAGGTCACTTTCAGGATATTGAAGTAAAAACCATCACTCAGAGTCTCTGGTCAAAAGTAGTGCACTACATAGGGAATAGGGTACCATTCTCTGGTCAAAAGTAGTGCACTACATAGGGAATAGGGTACCATTTAGGATGCATCGGATGCATAGGATGTATAGGAAGTAAACTGACGCTGTGATGGTCTTCTCCCGAGGTTCTGGAGGCAGACCCACAGTCAGGTGCTTCTGGTGGGCCAACAAATCAGAGCAGGCCTGGGGACACACAGCAACTAATCAAAAACAAGTATACATTCATCATCCCGATCAAAACAGGCCTGCTGACACCTAGCAACCAATCAAAACATGCCTGCTGACACCTAGCAACCAATCAAAACATGCCTGCTAACACCTAGCAACCAATCACAATAGGCCTGCACTAATCAACCAATGAAAAGTTTGGCAGCAGGCCAAGAGACTGAACAGTGTGTGTGTTTATATATTTACCCAGTCGAGTTCCTCTACTTTCTTCCTCAGTATTCCAGAGATCATGCGTATGAGTCCCCAATGTTTGAGGTCGCCTGCCTTCACATACAGGTCTGTCAGCAGGGAGCGGACCGTACAGCCTTTACCATGTAGCCTGGTGTCCCACTCCATACCCCTAGTGGACAGATACATATACACACACACACACACACACACACACGGGCACACACGGGCACACACGGGCACACACGGGCACACACACGCATTCTTGAAAATTCTCAGGTTCAATTCAAAGCAAGTCAGTTTTTAAGTGTCGGCAGAGAAGGATGGAGGGATGAAATAAATAATTCAAAGACAGACAGACAGACTGACAGAAAAACAACCACCAAAGAAAGAAAGAGATAGAAGAGAATCTGACTTGTCTTTGAAGAGGATGTACAGTATGTCAGCCTGGTCTGGTAGACTGTGGGTGTCTCTGAGGAGCTGGACCAGACTGTTGTAGTCTATATCACCACTGGAATCTCTGGGTAGGTTACACTCGGAGGTCACTACTACCTGGGGAACCTATAGGGAGAGGTGGAGGAGGGAAGAAAGAGAGAGGTGGAGAGGAGAGGAGAGGAGAGAGAGAGGTCTTTTAGTATAAGGCTTGAGAAAATGTTCATATGTTCACATGTGCGAACACACACCTACCTGACTGGTGTGAGGCGCAGAGGAATCTGTGAGGGTGAGGTGGAGGGAGGGCTGAGGGGAACGGAAGAGCTTGGTGGGGAGAAACATGTGGGCATCTAGAAGAGAGAGAGGGGTGGGAGAGAGACAGAGGGGGGGGGGGGGGGGGGGGGGAGGGAAGAGAGAGAGAAAGGGATGGAGAGAGATGGGCGTAGAGAGAGAGATGGGCGTAAAGAGAGAGGTGGAAAAAGATCTGTTCAATGATCTTGATCGAACAAGTACAAGGGAACAGCAAAAACCTGCAGACCCTCTGCCCTCCATGGAATGAGTTTAACACCCTTGAAAAGTTTGTGTAGGTTGAGTTCCTTGGCCTTGTGCATGAGAGACACCATCTCCTTAGTCTTATTATTATTATTATTATTATTATTATTATCATCTCACTGTGTAGGTTGAGTTCCTTGGCCTTGTGCATGAGAGACACCATCTCCTTAGTCTTGGTGGCTGCTGCTTTGAACCTCTCCAGCCCTCCAGAGTCATCTCTGACCTTTAACCCAAATAATCATCCAGAAAAGACATGAGACAAATCTATTGGTTAGATTAAGGCCAGATTTCCCGGACACAGATTAAGCCTAATCCTGGACTAAAAACCACTTCCAATGGAGATTCTCCAATGAGGTTGTTTTTCAGTCCAGGATTATGCTTAATGTATATCTGAGGAACTGACCCCTTATATACAGTACCAGTCAAAAGTTTAGACACACCTAGTCTTTCAAGTTTTTTTTGGTGTGACTATTTTCTACATTGTAGAATAATAGTGAAGACATCAAAACTATGAAATAACACGTGGAATCATGTAGTAACCAAAAAAAGTGTTAAAACAAAATATATTTTATAATTGAGATTCTTCAAATAGCCACCCTTTGCCTTGATGACAGCTTTGCACACTCTTGGCATTCTCTCAACCAGCTTCAAATGGAATGCTTTTCCAACAGTCTTGAAGGAGTTCCCACATATGCTGAGCACTTGTTGGCTGCTTTTCCATCACTCTGCGGTCCGACTCACCCCAAACCATCTCAATTTGGTTAAGGTCTGGTAATTGTGGAGGCCAGGTAATCTGATGAAGCACTCCATCACGCTCCATCTTGGTAGAATAGCCCTTACACAGCCTGGAGGTGTGTTGGGTCATTGTCCTGTTGAAAAACAAATGATAGTCCCACTAAGCCCAAACTAGATGGGATGGCGTATCGCTGCAGAATGCTGTGGTAGCCATGCTGGTTAAGTGTGCCTTGAATTCTAAATAAATCACAGACAGTGTCACCAGCAAAGCACCCCCACACCATAACACCTCCTCCTCCATGCTTTATGGTGGGAAATACACATGCGGAGACCATCAGTTCACCCACACCTCGTCTCAAAAAGACACAGCGGTTGGAACCAAAAATCTCAAATTTGGACTCCAGACTAAAGGACAAATTTCCACCAGTCTAATGTCCATTGCTCGTGTTTCTTGGCCCAAGCAGGTCTCTTCTTCTTATTGGTGTCCTTTAGTAGTGGTTTCTTTGCAGCAATTCAACCATGAAGGCCTGATTCACACAGTCCCCTCTGAACAGTTGATGTTGAGATGTGTCTGTGACTTGAACTCTGTGAAGCATTTATTGGGCTGCAATTTCTGAGGCTGGTAACTCTAATGAATTTATCCTCTGCAGCAGAGGTAACCCTGGGTCTTCCGTTCCTGTGGCGATCCTCATGAGAGCCAGTTTTATCATAGCGCTTGATGGTTTTTGCGACTGCACTTTAAAGAAACTTTAAAAGTTCTTGAAATTGTCCGTATTGACTGACCTTCATGTATTAAAGTAATGATGGACTGTCGTTATCTTTGCTTATTTGAGCTGTTCTTGCCATAATATGGACTTGGTCTTTTACCAAATAGGGCTATCTTCCGTATACCCCCCCCCCACCTTGTCACAGTACAACTGATTGGCTCAAACGCATTAAAAGGAAAGAAATTCCACAAATTAACTTTTAAGAAGGCACACCTGTTAATTGAAATTCATTTCAGGTGACTACCTCATGAAGCTGGTTGAGAGAATGCCAAGAGTGTGCAAAGCTGTCATCCAGGCAAGGGGTGGCTATTTGAAGAATCTCAAATATATGTCCAAACTTTTGACTGGTAGTGTATATACAAGGAAGATACAGTTGAAGTCGGAAGTTTACATACACTTAGGTTGGAGTCATTAAAACTCGTTTTTCAACCACTCCACAAATTTCTTGTTAACAAACTATAGTTTTGGCAAGTCGGTTAGGACATCTACTTTGTGCATGACACAAGTAATTTTTCCAACAATTGTTTACAGACAGATTATTTCACTTATAATTCACTGTATCACAATTCCAGTGGGTCAGAAGTTTACATACACTAAGTTGACTGTGCCTTTAAACAGCTTGGAAAATTCCAGAAAATGTCATGGCTTTAGAAGATTCTGATAGGCTAATTGACATCATTTGAGTCAATTGGAGGTGTACCTGTGGATGTATTTCAAGGCCTACCTTCAAACTCAGTGCCTCTTTGCTTGACATCATGGGAAAATCAAAAGAAATCAGCCAAGACCTCAGAAAATAATTTGTAGACCTCCACAAGTCTGGTTCATCCTTGGGAGCAATTTCCAAACACCTGAAGGTACCACGTTCATCTGTACAAACAATAGTACGCAAGTATAAACACCATGGGACCACGCAGCCGTCATACCGCTCAGGATGGAGATGCATTCTGTCTCCTAGAGATGAACGTACTTTGTGCAAATCAATCCCAGAACAACAGCAAAGGACCTTGTGAAGATGCTGGAGGAAACAGGTACAAAAGTATCTATAACCACAGTAAAACAAGTCCTATATCGACATAACCTGAAAATCTGCTCAGCAAGGAAGAAGCCACTGCTCCAAAACCGCCATAAAAAAGCCTGACTACGGTTTGCAACTGCACATGGGGACAAAGATCGTACTTTTTGGAGAAATGTCCTCTGGTCTGATGAAACAAAAATAGAACTGTTTGGCCATAATGACCATCGTTATGTTTGGTGGAAAAAGGGGGTATCTTGTAAGCCGAAGAACACCATCCCAACTGTGAAGCACGGGGTGGCAGCATCATGCTGTGGGGGTGCTTTGCTGCAGGAGGGACTGGTGCACTTCACAAAATAGATGGCATCATGAAGAAGGAAAATTATGTGGATATATTGAAGCAACATCTCAAGACATCAGTCAGGAAGTTAAAGCTTGGTCGCAAATGGGTCTTCCAAATGGACAATGACCCCAAGCATACTTCCAAAGTTGTGGCAAAATGGCTTAAGGACAACAATGTCAAGGTATTGGAGTGGCCATCACAAAGCCCTGACCTCAATCCTATAGAAAATTTGTGGGCAGAACTGAAAAAGTGTGTGCGAGCAAGGAGGCCTACAAACCTGACTCAGTTACACCAGCTCTGTCAGGAGGAATGGGCCAAAATTCACCCACCTTATTGTGGGAAGCTTGTGGAAGGCTACCCGAAATGTTTGACCCAAGTTAAACAATTTAAAGGCAATGCTACCAAATACTAATTGAGTGTATATAAACTTCTGACCCACTGGGAATGTGATGAAAGAAATAAAAGCTGAAATAAATCATTCTCTCTACTATTATTCTGACATTTCACATTCTTAAAATAAAGTGGTGATCCTAACTGACCTAAGACAGGGAATTTTTACTAGGATTAAATGTCAGGAATTGTGAAAACCTGAGTTTAAATGTATTTGGCTAAGGTGTATGAAAACTTCCGACTTCAACTGTATATATGTTTAATGCTTTATGTGAAAAAAATTATGTAAAAAAAAAAAAAGATTTTAATGTATTAATTAATAAATAACCCTGACCTTTAACCCTCTGCTGGGGTTCGCTGTGGTCAACAACTGGTCCAGGTACTGGGCTAGGTCATCAGCCTCTAGAGAGAGGGAGGGAGGAGGGGGAGGGGAGGGAGGGAGGAGAGGGAGGGAGGTTTGGAAGTGAGAGGGGGAGAAAAGAGGGGAGAGATGAAGGGGAGTAGAAGGAGAAAGAGAGAGAGAGAGAGGGAGTAGAAGGAGAAAGAGAGAGAGAGAGGAGAGAGAGAGAGAGAGAGAGAGAGAGAGAGAGAGAGAGAGAGAGAGAGAGAGAGAAGAGATTGAGAAATATGATATTCTCGAGGACACCATAATCTTAATTAATTGTATTAATCCCTGATCAGAACCAATTTCTTCCTACACATACCACACAACTATTACACAACTGTTCTCACTCACCAAAAATGTAAAACCGCTGTGAAAATGTTCATTGTGGCATTTGTTAGGTTTCTGTTTTGAAATTGACCCCATGAGAGTTGCATTAAAATGCCTTGATCTCAGTCTAAAAACATTCCAGCCACCCTTCATTTTGGATTTAAGTGTTTAGTCTGAATGCAGATAACAGCTACAGGTAGTTCAATTACAAAGACAGCATTTTGACCGTAAATTCTATGACAAATATTCTCTCAAATAATTCACTAAAACATGGTGGTCAGTCACTTGCTCAACTACTGAACAAAAAACAAACACAATTCACACCTAAATCATTCACAGGCTTGCTTTTGTTAATCCAACACAAAATCAGTTGGTTGTGTCACCCATCAAAACAACCAGGTCAGGAGGTTATCTTGCGATGATGGTAACGTCATTCAGAGGTCAATCGTTAGGTAATGAAGGGTCAGAGGTCAAAGGTCAGAGGTTAAAAGATAATGTCACAGGAAGGGGAAATAGGATAGAGGGGGATATTCAAATCTGAGCCTGGAGGTCCAGAGTACTGCTGGTTCTGTACTACGTGGTGTCCACGGTCTGAATCAGTCCCTCATTAGGGAAATAATACAAATCATCAGTGGAACTGCCTTCGAGGTCCAGATTGGAATTTGCCTGGGATACAGGGTTGAAGCTATAGAGCACAGGTGTCAAACTCATTCCACGGAGGGCGGAGTGTCTGCGGGTCACTGATTAGTTAGGAACTCCCCTAACCTGGTTGTCTAGATCGTAATTTGACACAAATTGAATGGATATAACAAAACCAGCAGGAATGAGTTTGACACCCCTGACATTGAGTTAGGAAAACCCATAGAGTTCGATAGAGGCCACAACCGTTCCATGTATTTGATCTATTAGAGATAGCACACCTGATTCAACTTGTCAACTAAACCAATCATCAAGCCCTCAGCCCAACCAATCATCAAGCCCTCAGCCCAACCAATCATCAAGCCCTCAGCCCAACCAATCATCAAGCCCTCAGCCCAACCAATCATTCAAGCCCTCAGGCCAACCAATCATCAAGCCCTCAGCCCAACCAATCATCAAGCCCTCAGCCCAACCAATCATCAAGCCCTCAGCCCAACCAATCATCAAGCCCTCAGCCCAACCAATCATTCAAGCCCTCAGCCCAACCAATCATCAAGCCCTCAGCCCAACCAATCATTCAAGCCCTCAGCCCAACCAATCATCAAGCCCTCAGCCCAACCAATCATTCAAGCCCTCAGCCCAACCAATCATCAAGCCCTCAGCCCAACCAATCATCAAGCCCTCAGCCCAACCAATCATCAAGCCCTCAGCCCAACCAATCATCAAGGCCTCAGCCCAACCAATCATCGACATAATAAATAAATATGCAGCTCCAAAAATTATTTGTTCATCAATCAACAATTACTAGCATAGGCCTAATGGTCTTTTGGTATGTCAAAATTACCCAATATTATTGTGCACATGAACGTTCGCAAGACTCATAAAGGTAGAAATTCAGTTTATTTAATTCAATGTATGGTTTCCTTTGTTCATATTTCCCGGGTTATGTCGGATTTCCGTGCGTCTGTGTCCTACGTCTCTGTCATTTCTGTTGTGCCTAACAGGAAGCCTCAGTTCGCATAGAAAGGGGCTATGTGGCATGCGCTCCAGGCTTTGGAGTCAGGATGTTGAATAAGAGAACATGATTGTTCCCATGTACGAATTGTGATGAAACATCATTAATAATCATTAAGTCTGATTAAGGTGAATGGAACAATGGATGTGGAAATTGCCTTTTACATTGTAGAACCAGTTTATTGGTTGTAATTGTTTGGTCCTGGGAGGGGCCAAGTGCCTATATGTACCTGTTGAGGTCCTGTTAGACAGATTCCATTTGGTTTCTGAAGGGGAGGCTGTGCGGTCTTGCCCTCTACCTGTGTCCGTTCAGATATGACAGGTTAAGCCTGATACAGAGGCTATTTCTTTGGGCTATTGCCCGTGTATATTTGGTATGATATGGCGCTTTCACCACTGGATCACCAAGACCTGTAAATAAATCTACGGTCTGAGCACGTCAACCTGCCTTGCCTTCTGCTGGCTTCATGCCCTTACGACTGCTACAAGGTCCCCATTTTACAACGAGAGTAGACAAAATAATGAAAAGGTCAGTCTGGTTCCTCAATAAATAGACAAAAGATTTGTAGTTGAACAAGTCGTTGCATGTATATATATTTTTACTTGACTTGAGACTTGACTCGCTCTTAGAATGCACGACTTGGACTTGACTCGACCCGTTCTACTTGGGACTCGACTCGAGACTCGACCCGTTCTACTTGGGACTCGGACCTTGTGACTCGAATAATAATGATTTGGTCCCACCTCTGCAATATTGTCACAGTAAAAGAGAGCATTTTGTAATCAAGTAAAATAAAAAGGTTTTTAAACTGACCGTGAATAAACATTTTCTTTCATATACCCTGGTGACATCACTAGCCCCCTTCATCCCCTCCCTCTGTCCCTCCCCTTCGTCCCCTCCCTCTGTCCCTCCCCTTCATCCCCTCCCTCTGTCCCTCCCCTTCATCCCCTCCCTCTGTCCTCCCCTTCATTCCCTCCCCTTCATCCCCTCCCTCTGTCCCTCCCCTTCATCCCCTCCCTCTGTCCCTCCCCTTCATCCCCTCCCTCTGTCCCTCCCCTTCATCCCCTCCCTCTGTCCCTCCCCTTCATCCCCTCCCTCTGTCCCTCCCTTCATCCCTCCCTCTGTCCCTTCTCTTCCTCCTTCCTCCCCTCCCTTTCTTACCACCATTGAAGGTCAAGCCATGCTCAGCAAAGCATCCATAGTCATCATCATCATCATCATCTTCGTCACGGCCCATGCCGCCCACGTGCTTACTGGCATCCAGGAAGCCGAGTTTGGCGAAACAGGAAGTGGTCAGGAACTCAGAGAGCTTTCCCGTCTGGATCCTGGAGCGAGAGAAAGGAATGAATGAACGAATGAATGAATGGATGGACGGGTGGATGGATGGATGACTGAGTGAGGGAAGGATTGAGGTACTAAGTGAGTGAGTGAGTGAGTGAGTGAGTGAGTGAGTGAGTGAGTGAGTGAGTGAGTGAGTGAGGGTGTGTGTTTGTGTGTGTGCATGAATGCCTGAACGAGTGATTTCAGAAAACATTTATGAATGGATAAATGCATGAATGATCAAAAGAACAAACGATCGAAGAAAAAAAACAGACAGACTGGGGGGTAAATGAATGAATGAATAAACAAATAAATTAAGGAAGGAACAAAAACAAACAAACCGACAGATGGACGACAGAGTCACAGATGGACAGATGAATAAATGAATGAGGCCTCACCTTGCTCCTCCATAGTATCCATCCTGTAGCTTCTTCAGCGTGGCCAGAACCGCAGGGTCCAGGTCAGAGTGGTCTTCAGCTGAAACATACAGGGACCATGAGCTAACACACACACACACACACACACACACACACACACACACACACACACACACTCCCGCCTCCCCACACACACACACTCCCGCCTCCCCACACACACACACACACACACACACACTCCCGCCTCCCGCCTCCCCACACACACACTCCCGCCTCCCCCACACACACAAACACACTCTCCCTGGTGTGTGACTCACTGAGCATGGTCTGAGAGATGGGGAAGGTGACAGTGGGTCTGCCAGTCATCCTCCATCGAGAGGAAAGGTAGGACAGGTCTGTACGAAGCATATCAACAATCATCTGGTTGTCCAACGCCAAGTAGAACTGCTGGTGATCTATGAACTGGAGGGAGGGAGGGAGAGAGAGAATTTAAAAAAAGACTAGTAATTCTCCTTCTCTTCCCAGGACATACAGTAGCTACTGTATAAAGCCATGTCCAAATAAAAGAGCATTTGAACGATGAAATGATCCTAGAAAGTCTACAATGGATGTAAGGATACTCAGCGTTCCCCGATGTGCATCGGTCTGCAGGACCCCCAAATGTAACCCAGCATCGGTCAGAAAATCAATTCAAACATTACGAATAGCTGGTTCACAAACATTTTTTTGCTTAAATTACTTTCTACCTTCCGAAAATACCTCATCTTTTGTGACAACGGTGTCCTCTCCTTCAGTGTCGAACTATGAATGTAATTGTGTTGACAGTCATTGATCTACAAATCATTTTGCATGGCGAACAACCCCGGGCAGTAGCAGTAGCCGAGTCAAACTGCGCATCTTCGCGAGGTAAAAAATGCTTCGACCTACGAGAGGTAGGCTTATTTCTGATCTGGCACATCTGTGCGTCACCTTCAGCATTCAAAATGTTTGTAAAATGGCTTGTGAAATATTAGGCTTAATAGGTTGAATGACAACCAATGTAATTTTCTAGGTTATTTTTATCAAATGCGCTGTTGAAAATGGTGTTTTACCAGAATAAAAGTAGCCTAAGCTACAGCCGGAATACATAACTCTCATTTGGCTGTAGGTAGGCTACATGCTATCCTGTAGGTAGGCTACATGCTATCCTGTAGGTAGGCTACATGCTATCCTGTAGGTAGGCTACATGCTATCCTGTAGGTAGGCTACATGCTATCCTGTAGGTAGGCTACATGCTATCCTGTAGGTAGGCTACATGCTATCCTGTAGGTAGGCTACAGGCTATCCTGTAGGTAGGCTACGGCCCCTATCCTTAGGTTAGGCTACAGTGCTATCCTGTAGGTAGGCTACATGCTATCCTGTAGGTCGGCTACATGCTATACCGTAGTATGCTACAAGCTATCTCCTGGAGGTAGTCTACTCTATCCTGTAAGGTAGGCTACATTCCTAGCCTGAGGTAGGGCTACATGCTATCACTGTAGGTAGGCCTGCAATTCTATCCTGTAGGTAGGCTGCATTCTATAGGTAGGCTACATGCTATCCTGTAGGTAGGCTGCATTCTATAGGTAGGCTACAAGCTATAGGTAGGTCTTAAAATAAAATATTTTGGTAGCTTTGCTGACTACGTCAATTTTAAAGATACATATTGATAAATTACTAGCTCTAACACTTTTAATTTGCAAAAAAAAGTGATGGTGATTTCAGATCAAAAGTGGGGCGGAGGGGACAAAAAGCAAACATTGCCCCTCCCCAACTGATGTCCAGTTTCCCTTATGGCTCAGCTCAGGTGCCTACACACACCATAGACATCACACACACAGCTTTATTTTCGTGAAATTTCTGTAAATTTTGGAGTCAAATTTTTTGACCATTAAGAATCCTATTTTCCCTAACACTAAACATAACCCCTAACCCTAATCCTTAACCATAACTTTAACCATAACCCCCAAAACACTATCCTTAACCCTAACCTTAAAATAGCATTTGAACAAATTCAGGACCTGAAAAACATCCTGACTTTTCAAAACAGTTATAGTTTTCCTACCTTGTCAGGACATTCAGGTGAAACGTTAGGACATTGGGGTCCTGATGAGGTAGGAAAACAAGTACACACACACACACACACACACAGAAAATTGTACTGTCCTGTACTGTATCTACCTGTGGTGTGAAGGCAAAGATGGTGTTGCGGATGACATAGAACTTAGAAGTTCCTAGACATCCAATCCTCCTGTAGGGTCGACCAGTCAGCCCTAGTCTCTGGTTACGTCCTGGGAGAAAAGAGGAAGAGTGGAGGGTTCAACAGTCAGCATGCTTTCTAATATAGGTTTAGATTACGGGAAACTGGCCCTCACCGCCCGGTGTAGAAGTGGCTTCCAATAGCACCAGTTTTTGTAAGGTCATTTTCTTTTGTATGGTAGTGAAAGACTGTTGACAGAGTAAATGTGGCTGAGAACTCTAGCAGGATGTGGATGGGGTGTACAGTGTCAGCTACTGTCTCCACCTCTATCCCATCTTTCCCTCTTCTTTCCCTCCTTCCCTCCTCCTTCCCTCCCTCCTTCCCTCCCTCCCTCCTTCCTTCCCTCTCTTTGTTTACCAAGTCGTGCGTAAATGTGGCTGAGGACTCTAGCAGGTTGGACGTGGATGGGGTGTATGTCAGATACTGTCTCCACCTCTATCCCGTTCTTCATCAACAACTCCTGGATCTCCTCATTCTCTGCCAGGATAGACACTACAGGAAGAGAATAAAAAAAATGACTGACTTATTTTATTATTAAAATAGCTAGAAATATGTCATTTTTTCTGTAAAATGTGTTTGACTGTTGGGGGTGGGGTTCTTCCGTAAACAAGTCTGTCATGAGGTGATTGTTGCATGTGGGATGTAAACCTTAACTTAAAAAATGGTTAATATAGTCAGGATCGAAGAAAGATGAACGGAGCAAAGTACAAAGAGATCCTGCAGCTGACAGAGTTTAAGAGGATCTGCAGAGAGGAACGGGAGAAACTCCTCAAATACAGGTGTGCCAAGCTTGTAGCGTTACTTGACTTTTTCCACATTTTGTTACGTTACAGCCTTATTCTAAAATGGATGAAATTGTTTTTTCCCTCATCAATCTACACACAATACCCCATAATGACAAAGCAAAAACAGGTTTCTAGAAATGTTTGCTAAAAAAATAAAATATCACATTTACATAAGTATTCAGACCCTGTACTCAGTACTTTGTTGAAGCACCTTTGGCAGCGATTTCAGCCTCGAGTCTTCTTGGGTATGACGCTACAAGCTTGGCACACGGGGGGCCAGTATGAAAAATGCACTCACTAATTGTAAGTCGCTCTGGATAAGAGCGTCTGCTAAATGACTAAAATGTCAATTGGATCACTAACAATGTATTTGGGGAGTTTCTCCCATTTTTCTCTGCAGATCTTCTCAAGCTCTGTCAGGTTGTATGGGGAGCTATTTTGACCCTTGACCTTTTCCACATTTTGTTACGTTACAGCCTTATTCTAAAATGGATTAAATTGTTTTCCCCCCTCATCAATCTACACACAATACCCCATAATGACAAAAAATCCCAGGCTGTGTCACAACCAGCCGTGACCGGGAGTCCCATAGGGCGGCGCACAATTGGCCCAGCGTCGTCCGGGTTAGGGGAGGGTTTGGCCGGGGTGGCTTTACATGGCTCATCGCCCTCTAGCGACTCGTTGCGGCGGGCAGAGCGCCTGCAAGCTGACTTCGGTCATCAGTTGGGCGGTGTTTCCTCCAACACATTGGTGCGTCTGGCTATATACAGTGAGGGAAAAAACGTATTTGATCCCCTGCTGATTTTGTACGTTTGCCCACTGACAAATAAATGATCAGTCTATAATTTTAATGGTAGGTTTATTTGAACAGTGAGAGACAGAATAACAACAAAATCCAGAAAAACCGCATGTCAAAATTTTTATAAATTAATTTGCATTTTAATGAGGGAAATAAGTATTTGACCCCCTCTCAATCAGAAAGATTTCTGGCTCCCAGGTGTCTTTTATACAGGTAACGAGCTGAGATTAGGAGCACACTCTTAAAGGGAGTGCTCCTAATCTCAGTTTGTTACCTGTATAAAAGACACCTGTCCACAGTAGCAATCAATCAATCAGATTCCAAACTCTCCACCATGGCCAAGACCAAAGAGCTCTCCAAGGATGTCAGGGACAAGATTGTAGACCTACACAAGGCTGGAATGGGCTACAAGACCATCGCCAAGCAGCTTGGTGAGAAGGTGACAACAGTTGGTGCGATTATTCGCAAATGGAAGAAACACAAAATAAATGTCAATCTCCCTCGGCCTGGGGCTCCATGCAAGATCTCACCTCGTGGAGTTGCAATGATCATGAGAACGGTGAGGAATCGGCCCAGAACTACACGGGAGGATATTGTCAATGATCTCAAGGCAGCTGGGACCATAGTCACCAAGAAAACAATTGGTAACACACTACGCCGTGAAGGACTGAAATCCTGCAGCGCCCGCAAGGTCCCCCTGCTCAAGAAAGCACATATACAGGCCGTCTGAAGTTTGCCAATCAACATCTGAATGATTCAGAGGAGAACTGGGTGAAACTGTTGTGGTCAGATGAGGCCAAAATCGAGCTCTTTGGCATCAACTCAACTCGCCGTGTTTGGAGGAGGAGGAATGCTGCCTATGACCCCAAGAACACCATCCCCACCATCAAACAGGGAGGTGGAAACATTATGCTTTGGGGGTGTTTTTCTGCTAAGTGGACATGACAACTTCACCGCATCAAAGGGACGATGGATGGGGCCATGTACCGTCAAATCTTGGGTGAGAACTTCCTTCCCTCAGCCAGGGCATTGAAAATGGGTCGTGGATGGGTATTCCAGCATGACAATGACCCAAAACACACGGCCAAGGCAACAAAGGAGTGGCTCAAGAAGAAGCACATTAAGGTCCTGGAGTGGCCTAGCCAGTCTCCAGACCTTAATCCCATAGAAAATCTGTGGAGGGAGCTGAAGGTTCGAGTTGCCAAACGTCAGGCTCGAAACCTTAATGACTTGGAGAAGATCTGCAAAGAGGAGTGGGACAAAATCCCTCCTGAGATGTGTGCAAACCTGGTGGCCAACTACAAGAAACGTCTGACCTCTGTGATTGCCAACAAGGGTTTTGCCACCAAGTACTAAGTCATATTTTGCAGAGGGGTCAAATACTTATTTCCCTCATTAAAATGCAAATTAATGTATAACATTTTGACATGCGTTTTTCTGGATTTTTTTGTTGTTATTTTGTCTCTCACTGTTCAAATAAACCTACCATAAAAATTATAGACTGATCATGTCTTTGTCAGTGGGCAAACGTACAAAATCAGCAGGGGATCAAATACTTTTTTCCCCTCACTGTATATATTTAATAGTTACATATACAGTATGTATTAAGGCTGGTTTACAGTTGGTCTATCGACATGTCTGTAGACAGTTGCCATAGCGACATCATGAAAATTCTATTGTCGTCCGACATCAAACTTGTCCTTGTCGTTATGAAAAAGTATCAACACAAAACCACAGTCTCTACATGACATCAGCAGCCCGGTGCTCCAGACAGTCTCTACATGACATCAGCAGCCTGGTGCTCCAGACAGTCTCTACATGACATCAGCAGCCCGGTGCTCCAGACAGTCTCTACATGACATCAGCAGCCCGGTGCTCCAGACAGTCTCTACATGACATCAGCAGCCCGGTGCTCCAGACAGTCTCTACATGACATCAGCAGCCCGGTGCTCCAGACAGTCTCTACATGACATCAGCAGCCCGGTGCTCCAGACAGTCTCTACATGACATCAGCAGCCCGGTGCTCCAGACAGTCTCTACATGACATCAGCAGCCCGGTGCTCCAGACAGTCTCTACATGACATCAGCAGCCCGGTGCTCCAGACAGTCTCTACATGACATCAGCAACCCGGTGCTCCAAATAGCATACTTGCTCTATTTTAACACCGATAAACCCATCCGTTTAAAAATAAATTCAGTAAATGTAAACTAAAAACAACTTTCTAAACAATGTTTTGGTTTGTTTTTAGCTTGTTAGCTATCTAGCTGGCTAGCCAGTTCAAATAATGACCAAGAGTATAACTTCAGCTAATTCTATTCATTATTACAGGGAAATGAACCCACAACATCATTATTTACAAGGTAATGATGGCGAGCTTACAGAAAATAGCTTATGGTTGTGAGTGTGAAGAAATTAAAGTAGGTCATTCTATCAGAGAACTCCTGCACTGTCTCATCACAGATGGATTTGGTCTTGTTGCTGTAGCAGCCAAGTAACCACGACAACGGACATTGCGACAGTCGAAGAGACATTCACTTTTTTCATGTCTGTGCGACAAGGAAACCGACAGTCGCAGCGAAAATCTGCAGACATTCCACCGGAGTATAAATGAAATGTTGTTTTGACCAGAGACACTTGTCGGATTCTAATTGTCTACAGACATGTCGTTAGACCAAGTATAAACCGGCCTTTAAATATGGTCCTTTAGCAGATGCTTTTATCAAACGTAGACATATATTCAGTGTGTAGCCTTCAAATCTCACCCTGCACCACCACGTCTGGCTTGGGGATGGTGGAGAAACGTCGGTTGAGAGGATCTATCTCTCCAGGGGCCAGGAAACCCTGTAGAACACAGAGAGAGGGCAAAGCTTTACCATACAATACCGGAGAGAGGAGAGGAGAGGAGGACTTTATAACCCAGTGGCAGTTAGTCACCAGCTATTGTAGTGTGTGTAGTATAGTGTCCACTAGCTAGTGTAGTGCGTGACCTCTCACCTCTGCCAGTAGACTTCCTAGGACGTAGAGGGACTGACCCCACTTTAGAGGGAGCTTCCCCAGAGGGACCCTCTCCACAGAGTGGGGGTTCGCATACTCCTCAGCCACCTGTTGGTTACAGACACACAGTTAGAACGCACCCCAACTCTCTCCACAGAGTGGGGGTTCGCATACTCCTCAGCCACCTGTTGGTTACAGACACACAGTTAGAATGCACCCCAACTCTCTCCACAGAGTGGGGGTTCGCATACTCCTCAGCCACCTGTTGGTTACAGACACACAGTTAGAACGCACCCCAACTCTCTCCACAGAGTGGGGGGGTTCGCATACTCCTCAGCCACCTGTTGGTTACAGACACACAGTTAGAACGCACCCCAACTCTCTCCACAGAGTGGGGGTTCACATACTCCTCAGCCACCTGTTGGTTACAGACACACAGTTAGAATGCACCCCAACTCTCTCCACAGAGTGGGGGGGTTCGCATACTCCTCAGCCACCTGTTGGTTACAGACACACAGTTAGAACGCACCCCAACTCTCTCCACAGAGTGGGGGTTCGCATACTCCTCAGCCACCTGTTGGTTACAGACACACAGTTAGAATGCACCCCAACTCTCTCCACAGAGTGGGGGTTCACATACTCCTCAGCCACCTGTTGGTTACAGACACACAGTTAGAATGCACCCCAACTCTCTCCACAGAGTGGGGGTTCGCATACTCCTCAGCCACCTGTTGGTTACAGACACACAGTTAGAATGCACCCCAACTCTCTCCACAGAGTGGGGGTTCGCATACTCCCTCAGCCACCTGTTTGGTTACAGACACACAGTTTAGAACGCACCCCAACTCTCTCCACAGAGTGGGGGGGTTCGCATACTCCTCAGCCACCTGTTGGTTACAGACACACAGTTTAGAACGCACCCCACTCTCTCCACAGAGTGGGGGTTCACATACTCCTCACCACCTGTTGGTTACAGACACACAGTTGAATGCACCCCAACTCTCTCCACAGAGTGGGGGGGGTTCGCATACTCACCTGTTGGTTACAGACACACAGTTAGAACCGCACCCCAAACTCTCTCCACAGAGTGGGGGTTCGCATACTCCTCAGCCACCTGTTGGTTACAGGACACACAGTTAGAATGCACCCCCAACTCTCTCCACAGAGTGGGGGTTCACATTACTCCTCAGCCACCTGTTGGTTACAGACACACAGTTAGAATGCACCCCAACTCTCTCCACAGAGTGGGGGTTCGCATACTCTCAGCCACCTGTTGGTTACAGACACACAGTTAGAATGCACCCCAACTCTCTCCACAGAGTGGGGGTTCGCATACTCCTCAGCCCACCTGTTGGTTACAGACACACAGTTAGAATGCACCCCAACTCTCTCCACAGAGTGGGGGTTCACATACTCCTCAGCCACCTGTTGGTTACAGACACACAGTTAGAACGCACCCCAACTCTCTCCACAGAGTGGGGGGGTTCGCATACTCCTCAGCCACCTGTTGGTTACAGACACACAGTTAGAACGCACCCCCAAACTCTCTCCACCGATTGGGGGGGTTCGCATTACTCCTCACCACCTGTTTGTCAGACACACAGTTAGTAACGCACCCCACCTCCTCCACAGGTGGGGGTCACATCTCTCACCACCTGTTGGTTACAGACACACATTTAGAATGCACCCCAACTCTCTCCACCGAGTGGGGGGGGTTTCGCATACTCCTCACCACCTGTTGGTCTACAGACACACAGTTAGAACGCACCCCACTCATCTCCCACAAGAGTTGGGGGTTCGCATAACTCTCAGCCACCTGTTGGTTACGACCACAGTTAGAACGGCCCCCACTCTCTCCACAGAGTGGGGTTCGCTACTCCTCATCCACCTGTTGTGTACAACACACAGTTAGAACGCACCCCAACCTCCCTCCGACAATGGGGGTTCGCATACTCCTCAGCCAACCTGTTGGTTACAGCACACACAGTTAGAACGCACACCCAAACTACTCTCCACAGAGTTGGGGGGTTCCACATACTCCTCAGCCCACCTGTTGGTTACAGACCACCATCAGTTTAGAAATGCACCCCAACTCTCTCCACAGAGTGGGGGTTCACATACTCCTCAGCCACCTGTTGGTTACAGACACACAGTTAGAATGCACCCCAACTCTCTCCACAGAGTGGGGGGGGTTCGCATACTCCTCAGCCACCTGTAAAAAAACTAAAATTGGTTCACATGTGTGATTAGGCTTGCTAAATTCCCAGGTTTTCCAGAAATCCTGGTTGGAAGATTCTGGAGTTCCATTTAGCCACCACTACACCCTGGTTGGAAGATTCTGGAGTTCCATTTAGCCACCACTACATCCTGGTTGGAAGATTCTGGAGTTCCATTTAGCCACCACTACACCCTGGTTGGAAGATTCTGGAGTTCCATTTAGCCACCACTACATCCTGGTTGGAAGATTCTGGAGTTCCATTAAGGCACCACTACACCCTGGTTTTCCAGTCTTACCCTATCAGGTGGAACGCTGTAGAGCTCTGGCAGTAGACAGATCCCATCCTTCTGTTTGATCAGAATCCCCTCCAGAGCATCCCTGTACTCCTGGACCTGGAGGGTGACAAGTAAGGACACTGCTATGAAGGCATATAGCTTCTATATTAACTCCTATGAGAGGTCATAACCTGCTCAGGTAGCCTGGCGGTTGCTGGATCGAATCCCCGAGCAGACAAGGTAAACATTTATCGTTCTGCCCTTAAGCAAGGCAAAAAACACATTTCCATTTCACACTTACAGGTTACCCACTTGTACATACAGTGAAACAGGACTATATAAGCACACCCCTATTTATTATTATTATTATTATTATTATTTAACCTGCTATATAGCCACCTGTTCTGGGCTGTTGGTGAAGACGCCGTCCAGTATGAGGTAGGTCCAGAACAGGGGCCATTCACACTCTATGTTCTCAAAGAGCTTCAGCTCAGCAGACTCATAGTATAGACGGTTAGGATCCTGGGACGGGAGGGAGGGAGGGAACAGAACCACAGAATCATGGAGAGAGAACAATAGGAGATAGATGGATGGATGGATGGATGAACGGGAGGGAACAGAACCACAGAATCATGGAGAGAGAACAATAGGAGATAGATGGATGGATGGATGAACGGGAGGGAGGGCAATAAAACAACAAAGTATAGTTCTAGAATGACATTGTTTCTGAGAAAATGTGAGACGACCCATGAGAACCTGTCGGATGTCGCACCGACTCATTGTTGGGAAAAATCTAAAACGCTACGAAAATCAGTTTTTGTGGACAATTTAGATTTTGGTTGTTTTGGATACTTTAAACCCTTTACTTTATTGTAATGTAAACATATTGTATGATTATTTAAGGACGCTAACGTTCATAAGAGGTTCACACTTTCTTCCGATGTTGTTTGATCAGTGGGTAGGCCCATTAGCTGGTCAAAATGACATGAAAAGTGATCCAAATATATTAACACCATTGCAGTAATTTCAACAGTTCAGAATCATTTTTTATTTTAGGTAGCAAAGCAATTTATTTCCTATCCTTAAGTTGTTGGAAGTGAGAGGCATCTTTGCTGTCATTCGTTAGCTATGTCATTTTGGCTAGCCGTGGCCATCTTCCCTCAAAGATGTAAAAACATTGGATAGGTGTAGATGAATTGTCTACCAATACAGTTACATCAATCCACTGCTTTTAAATCTTTGAAGGGGTGTGCGAATTGGGATTGGGCTCCTAATAGTAGCACAGTCTTCCCGTTTTCTAGTTAGTCATCAATCATCACTGGAGCTGACTGCCGACTTCTCAGATAAACAGCGATATGTTGCTTGTTGTTTGACTTGGCTAGTCAGACGTCAATACTTAGAGCAAAGCTGCCAGTATGCTCTGAAATACTGGTAATCAAGGATCATTTTAAGTGGTCCCAACGATCGTCTGTCATCTCATCATGGATGGAGAGATGAGAGAGCATATTCAACAAGGAGCAAGCAAGGTATGTTAAGCTAGCTAGCTAAAGTACACAATACTTTATAAACTCGGGCCTTCACTACCTGCATTTACACTGGATTTGTTTAAAGGTAGGCTATAGCCAGTGTTGTTGGAGTGACAGTACTGTTGAAGGCAAATTTGAAGACACGCTGCTATAGCTAACGCTAGCCTAAATGTTTCACTGACTATTTGACCAGCCGTGGTATTTTTCCATCCCTGTATCCCGCAAAACAAGTTAGCTAGCTAACAATTTAATGTTCATTCATTGAGAGAGAGATAATAGACACAGCGGTTTGAAGAAGAAGAGAGACCCTTCTTTGTGTGTGAGTGTGTGTGTGTGTGTGAGTGTGTGTGTGTGTGTGAGTGTGAGTGTGTGTGTGTTTTTAAACATTTGGGTCTCCATGACAATTTCCTTTATTGTGGACCCAAATAAAAAAGACTGATAAAGCACTGAAACATGATGTTTCCCCTCAGGGTGAAGGGAATGGCCAGGCTCTGGGTCTGGATCTGGTGGAGAGCGCTGGATCCAAGGTAGAGGTCTTCACGGATCCACCTGTACCGAATACCCGAGACCCGATCCGGGACACGAGCGGGTCCGAATCCAGAATTCGAAATAATGTCACGGGTCTGGGTCGGATCTGATATGATTGTCACGGGTCTCAGCTACGTGTAGCCTAATTTTAACTGACTTGTCAGGAAGGAACCATACAGATCTGAACGCGACTGCTGTAGTAGAGAGAGAGAGAGAGAAATTGTATAATTTATGATGCTGCTCTTTGCTTTTCCCGATTGGCGCGTGTAGCTTGTTGTTGGCCAATCATAAGTCATCAATGCAGCAACAGGATACAGTCATAGCGCCTCCGTGTGGGGAAGATATGTAATCAATGGAAGATATGTAATCAATGGAAGATGGAGTTAAAACGATGGAATTAGAAGTGAAAGGAGAAGGATAGGCTACAACGACCAAGAGCCAACAGGTAGGCTGCTACGTAATATTCTGAATGGAATCTCTTTTTAAAACAATCGAGCTGATTGGGGTTTTTCTCTCATGCCTCAATGCAATTAGAAAAAAAACGTTACGGAATCTTTGAATGCTGTTTTCTCCATTTGAACTTTTTGGCTGAGGCCAACTTTAAAAGTTCAAAACTCGGGTTCTGATAAATACATATCTCAGTGATTTAAAAAGACCTGTATTTGGGATAGTTTGGAGTTTTCAGAACTATAAAAAAAAATTACATTAAAATAATATTCACGATGTGAAGGGTTTCCATAGGCGGCCACACAAATAAGGAAACCACATCAACGCAAATAATCTGGTAACAGATGGAAGGAGGGGTGAAATGGAAGGAGGGGTGAAATGGAAGGAGGGGTGAAATGGAAGGATAAGTGAATGGAAAGATGATACAGATGTTTAAATTTTCTCATTCTGACTGATTGGGATGTATCGCTGCTGTTCCTCTGATCAAAGCACTTAGTCTGAACACCTCCCATGACTGCAGATGCATTTCATCAAATGTAGAAGTGACTATGGCTGGGTGGTGAGATATAAATCAACATGTAGAGGGAGGGAGGGAGAGAGAGAGAGGGAAGAATGGAGAGAGCGATAAGAGAGAGAGAAAAAGAGTGAGAGCGCATGTTTTTACCTCTTTAGGCGTTTTGTGTCCATCCCTGAGAAACCTACAGCATCCATATCGACCCTGAGAAAAGAGAAAGAAATATATAATATATAATATATGCCATTTTCCCTGCCATAAGGGTTACATAACACAACATAACACTGCATAGCCCTGTCATAAGGGTGACATAACACTGTCCTGACCTGTAGTTTGGATATGATCTTCTCCTTGGTGATGTTGACAATAGAGATGTCCTCTACAGCGAAGGCCGGGTACGAGATAATGGACAGCACCCCTGCATCCACCTCTTTAGACATAGACGCCCTGGGAAGCATGGAGTTGAGGATGGACTGAAGAGAAACAGAGAGAGAGGGGTGAGAGAGAACAGAGAGAGAGAGAGAGAGGGGGGTGAGAGAGAACAGAGAGACAGAGAGAGAACAGAGAGACAGAGAGAGAACAGAGAGAGAGAGAGAGAGGGGGGTGAGAGAGAACAGAGAGAAGAAGAAACAGAGAGACATGAGAGAGAACAGAGAGACAGAGAGAGAGGTGAGGTGAGAGAGAACGAAACAGAAGAGAGACAGAGAGAAAGAGAGACAGGAGAGACAGAGATACAGAGAAGAGACATGAGAGAGAACAGAGAGAAGAGAGAGAGACAGAGAGAGAACAGAGAGAAGAGAGGAGAATGATAGAAGAAACAGAGAGACAGAGAGAGAAACAGAGAGACAGAGAAAGAAACAGAGAGAAGAGAGAGAACAAGAACAGTATACAGATAGAGTGTGGTGTAGTAGAGAACAGAGAGACAGAGAGAGAACAGATAGACCAGAGAGAGAACAGAGAGATAAGATGGTGGGGGGGTGAGAACCAGTAGATGGGGGTGAGATCGAGAACAGAGAGAGAGAGAGAGAGAAGTTAGAGAGGGTGAGAATACAACTACATAGTGGTGGTTAGAAGAACAAGTATCGACACTAAATGGGGGTGAGAAACAAGACAGAAGTAGAGAGAGGAACAGAGTACAGAGAGAGAACAGAGAGACAGAGAGAGACAGAGAGACAGAGAGAGAGAGAGAGAACAGAGAGACAGAGAGAGAACAGAGAGACAGAGAGAGAACAGAGAGACAGAGAGAGAACAGAGAGAGGGGGGTGAGAGAACAGAGAGAGAGAGAGAGAGAGAGAGAGACAGAGAGAGAGAGAGAGGGGGGTGAGAGAGAGAAGAAGAAACTCTGATAAAGGATAACCCAAAACTAATTGAAATGTATAAGTGTGTGTGTGTGTGTGTGTGTGTCTCTATGTGTGTGTCTATACATGCGTTAGTGTGTATGTCTTCGGAAAGTATTCAGACCCCTTGACTTGTTCCACATTTTGTTACGTTACAGCCTTATTCTAAAATTGATCAAATAGTTTTTTTTTCCCTCAATCTAGAAACAATACCCCATAATGACAAAGCAAAAACAGGTTTTTAGAAATATCACATTTACATAAGTATTCAGACCCTTTACTCAGTACTTTGTTGAAGCAGCTTTGTCAACGATTTCAGCCTCGAGTCTTCTTGGGTATGACGCTACAAGCTTGGCACACCTGTATTTGGGGAGTTTCTCCCATTTTTCTCTGCAGATCTTCTCAAGCTCTGTCAGGTTGTATGGGGAGCGTTGTTGCACAGCTATTTTCAGGTCTCTCCAGAGATGTTCGATCGGGTTCAAGTCCGGGCTCTGGCTGGGCCACTCAAGGACATTCAGAGACTTGTCCCAATGCCACTCCTGCGTTGTCTTGGCTGTGTGCTTAGGGTTGCTGTCCTGTTGGAAGGTGACCTTTTGCCCCAGTCTGAGGTCCTGAGCGCTATGGAGCAGGTTTTCATCAAGGATCTCTCTGTACTTTGCTCTGTTCATCTTTGCCTTGATCCTGATTAGTCTCCCAGTCCCTGCCACTGAAAAACACCCCCACAGCATGATGCTGCCACCACCATGCTTCACCGTAGGGATGGTGCCAGGTTTCCTCCAGACGTGACACTTGGCATTCAGGCCAAAGAGTTTAATCTTGGTTTCAACAGACCAGAGAATCTTGTTTATCATTGTCTGAGAGTCTTTAGGTGCCTTTTGGCAAACTCCAAGTGGGCTGTCATGTGCCTTTTACTGAGGAGTGGCTTCTGTCTGGCCACTCTACCATAAAGGCCTAATTGGTGGAGTGCTGCAGAGATGGTTGTCCTTCTGGAAAGTTCTCCCAATCTCCACAGAAGGACTCTAGAGCTCTGTCAGAGTGACCATCGGGTTCTTGGTCACCTCCCTGACCAAGACCAAGGCCCTTCTCCCCTGATTGCTCAGTTTGGCCAGGCAGCCAGCTCTAGGAAGAGTCTTGGTGGTTCCAAACTTCTTCCATTTAAGAATGATGGAGGCCACTGTGTTCTTGGGGACCTTTAATGCTGCAGATATTTTTTTGGTACCCTTCCCCAGATCTGTGCCTGGACACAATCCTGTCTCGGAGCTCTACGGACAATTCCTTCGACCTCATGGCTTGGTTTTTGCTCTGACATGCACTGTCAACTGTGGGACCTTATATAGACAGGTGTGTTCCTTTCTAAATCATGTCCAATCAATTGAATTTACCCCAGGTGGACTCCAATCAAGTTGTAGAAACCTCTCAAGGATGATCAGGATGCACCTGAGCTCAATTTCGAGTCTCATAGCAAAGGGTCTGAATAATTATGTAAATAAGGTTTCTGTTTTTTTGTTTTTTATACATTTGCTAAAATTTCTAAAAACCTGTTTTCACTTTGTCATTATGGGGTATTGTGTGTAGATTGCTGAGGATTTTTATTTATTTAATCAATTTTAGAATAAAGCTGTAACGTAACAAAATGTGGAAAAAGTCAAGGGGTCTGAATACTTTCCGAATGCACTGTATGTCTATGTGTGTGTGTGTGTGTGTGTGTGTGTGTGTGTTTGTTTGTCTATGTGTGTGTTTGTGTGTATGTGTATGTCTATGTGGTGTGTGGTGTGTGTGTGTGGTGTGTGTGGTATGTTGTGGTGTGTGTGTTGTGTTTGTGTGTGTTTGTGTGTTGTTTTGTGTGTTGTGTGTGTGTGTGTGTTTGTGTGTGTGTGTGTTCTATGTGTGTGTGTGTTGTGTGTTATGTGTAAATGTCTTGTAAGTGTTGTGTCCAGTGTGTGGTTTGGTTGTAGTGTGTTGTTTAGTGTTGTAACTTCATGTGTGCTGTCTAGTGTACCTGACAGTGCTGTATATCGTCAGCCAGAGCGTGCACCACAGACCCTGGTCCTCCTCCGGCTCCAAACAGGTTCAGTTCATCCAGGGCCTCCAGAGCTGCCTGTGGGACATAACACCTTCATAAGGACTACATAACACCTTCATAAGGACTACATAACATAACTTCATAAGGGCTATTTAACCCTGTCACAAGGGCTACATAACATTGTTGTAAGGGCTCATAACACCTTCATAAGAGCTACATAACCTTGTCACAAGGGCTACATAACACTATAATAAGACTACATAACAGTTGGTCCAGATTGTCATACCTTCATACCGTGCCTTTGCCATACCGAGGTACACAGTATTACGGGTGGTGCACATAAGGAAGCGCAAAAAAATGCTAACAGGTACTAAGGAATGCCCATAGCGGATGCTAGGTAAATGTTAACGAGCGCAAGCGAACATAAACTAATTGCAAGGACAGACAACCCTGCTCATAAAGTTATGCAATATCTCAAAAGGCTACTCACAGTTTGCACAAAACACATATTAGACAGAAAGGCCTCTTGATCCAGGAGGAGATTCTCTGCTGTTACCAAGATTCAAGAAGCTTGATCTTGCAAGCTAGCGTCTTGGCTAGCAAAATTAGAAAACCAAATACACAGCTGGAGAAAATGTATTTGGCACATTTTGGATAGTTAACTTAATGTAAGATATACTGTATAGCTGGCAAACATTAGTAGAGAATTTCATACAAGTGTAAGTTGATCACCTCACTTAAGTTGCGCTGCAGGAGAGAATCACCTTATGAAGCTTCCATTTGCACACACGTAACAGGCTCAATCAACTGTTTTGGGGAACTACCGGTAAGCTTCATTATGAAAAATAATCAAACAGGTGAAATGAAGAAAGCCATCTGCTTTATCTATTTACCTAGTGCACAAGATGACGGCAGGTATTTATTTTAAAAGTACAAATATCCCAACAAAAAAAAATGTTTAACGAATTTGACGGTATTGAAAATCACATTGCGGGTATTTCAAAATACCCCGGATTACGGTATATACAGTATAGTACCCAACCCTACTACATCTTAATAAGGACTACATAACACCTTCATAAGGGCTACATAACACCTTCATAAGGGCTACATCAGGTCATAAGACTGTCATAACAATGAGATATCAGATATAACATAAAACAGAAGGATGGTGACAGAGGGCTGGTGTAAAATAATTAAATAAAATGGAAAACTACATGTCGCCTACGCTGATATGGAAACAAGAAATGGTACATTATGCTGCTGATTTCTAGGAATATCAGATAGAAACAGTTACTAGTATTTATCTATTTACTACGTCGTTCCTGTGAACCATGTCTGGTTCTTGGAAACTCCAGTAACCAACACTTAGAACACGATACTAGCGAACGCAATCAAAGGGTTGAGCAGGGGAAGACATACCAATGACAGACAAATGTGTGTGTGTTAACGGAAGCAATGTGTGAAACCCACCCTCTGTCCACCATGAACGCATTCTCAGCTGCTTTGTGTGCGTTTCTGTGTGTGTGTGTGTGTGTGTGTGTGTGTGTGTGTGTGCCCTCTGTCCATCATGAACGCATTCTCAGCTGCTTTGTGTGCGTTTCTGTGTGTGTGTGTGTGTGTGTGTGTGTGTGTGCCCTCTGTCCATCATGAACGCATTCTCAGCTGCTTTGTGTGCGTTTCTGTGTGTGTGTGTGTGTGTGTGTGCGTTTCTGTGTGTGTGTGTGTGTGTGTGCCCTCTGTCCACCGTGTAAAATAGAGAGGGGGGGGTGGGGGGGGGGGGCAGAGGGGTGTAAAATAGAGAGGGTGGGGGCAGTTGGGGTGTAAAATAGAAAGGGGGGTTGGGGGGGGCAGAGGGGTGTAAAATAGAGAGGGGGGGCAGAGGGGTGTAAAATAGAGAGAGGGGGGGGGCAGAGGGGTGTAAAATAGAGAGAGGGGGGCCAGAGGGGTGTAAAAATAGAGAGGGGGGGGCAGAGGGGTGTAAAATAGAGAGGGGGGGGGGGGCAGAGGGGTGTAAAATAGAGAGAGGGGGGCAGAGGGGTGTAAAATAGAGAGGGGGGGCAGAGGGGTGTAAAATAGAGAGGGGGGGGCAGAGGGGTGTAAAATAGAGAGGGGGGAGCAGAGGGGTGTAAAATAGAGAGGGGGGAGCAGAGGGGTGTAAAATAGAGAGGGGGGAGCAGAGGGGTGTAAAATAGAGAGGGGGGGGGCAGAGGGGTGTAAATAGAGAGGGGGGGGGCAGAGGGGTGTAAAATAGAGAGGGGGGGGCAGAGGGGTGTAAAAAGGAGGGGGGGCAAGAGGGTGTAAAATGAGAGAGGGGGGGCGCAGAGGGGTGTAAAATAGAGAGGGGGGGGCAGAGGGGTGTAAAATAGAGAGGGGGGCAGAGGGGTGTAAAATAGAGAGGGGGGGGGCAGAGGGGTGTAAAATAGAGGAGGGGGGGCAGAGGGGTGTAAATAATAGAGAGGGGGGAGCAAGGGTGTAAAAAATAGGGTGGGGCAGAGGGGGTGTAAAATAGAGAGGGGGGGGGCAGAGGGGTAAATAGAGGGGGGGGGGGAGGGGGGCAGAGGGGTGTAAAATAGAGAGGGGGGGGGGCAGAGGGGTGTAAAATAGAGAGGGGGGGCAGAGGGGTGTAAAATATGTGTGTGTGTGCGTGTGTGTGCGTGTTTTTTGTTGCTTCACTCTTTCGATCACAGCTTGATAAAAGGTTGTCTGTTGGTGGCAGGCTTTCAGGGCAGTGTCAATCATTTTTATAGGCCTTCCCATACAGACCACAATACGACACAAGGAATTATGACCTTAATCATAACTTCTCCTCCCTGTGTGTGTGTGTGCGTGTGCATTCTCACTTTAGCCATGCCGATAGAGCTAGCGTTGAGCTCAGGGATCCCCTGGTTCGTCTTGTCTCCTCTCTCCCACATCCCGTAATCCTGAAAGAGTAGAGTATAGTTCATAAAGGATTCATAAAGTATTTATAGAGCTTGGTAGAGCATTCATAAAGTGTTCATAACCACTGTAAGTAGCAGAGTGATTAAACAGAAGTGTCCCATTTTAAATTAAATAACCAACCACTTAAATACATTATAGAGCTTCTATAGCGCAGGGGTTCTTAAAGCTTTTTCAGCCTGGGACCCAGAAAAAGCCATATCTCAGACTGCCCATCTTAATCTTTTATTTTTATTGGCCAGTCTGAGATATTGCTTTTTCTTTGCAACTCTGCCTAGAAGGTCAGCATCCCGGAGTCGCCTCTTCACTGTTGCCGTTGAGACTGGTGTTTTGCGGGTACTATTTAATGAAGCTGCCAGTTGAGGACCTGTGAGGTGTCTGTTTCTCAAACTAGACACTAATGTATTTGTCCTCTTGCTCAATTTTGCACCGGGGCCTCCCACTCCTCTTTCTATTCTGGTTAGAGCCAGTTTGCTCTGTTCTGTGAAGGGAGTAGTACACAACGTTGTACGAGATCTTCAGTTTCTTGGCAATTTATCGCATGGAATAGCCTTCATTTCTCAGAACAAGAATAGACTGATGAGTTTCAGAAGAAAGTTATTTGTTTCTGGCCATTTTGAGCCTGTAATCGAACCCACAATTGCTGATGCTCCAGATACTCAACTAGTCTCAAGAAGGCCAGTTTTATTGCTTCTTTAATCAGCACAACAGTTTTCAGCTGTGCTAACATAATTGCAAAAGGGTTTTCTAATGATCAATTAGCCTTTTAAAATGATAAACTTGGATTAGCAAACAACGTGCCATTGGAACACACTTGCTTTTCTTTCGAAAACAAGGACATTTCTAAGTGACCCCAAACTTTTGAACGGTAGTGTATATTCATGTTCATTTTTCCCCATTAAAAACACTTTTACATATCTGTCTAGGTTGGAACTGTTGATGTTAAAATACAATAAATCATTTTCATTCTGAACTAGAATAAACTGATTGATCACATCACACAGATGTAGACCAGAAAACACACACACAGTCCTAATGAGAGGTGTGTGGCTGGTTGAAGCTTCAACAAGCATGTCTATTCTGAGCTCCGTTTTTGACAGTGCAACCCTGAGGTCATGCTCAGCATGGAGTCTGTTTCTGTACTTGTTTTTTTAAGTACACCAGAGTTGAGAACCCTGACTGGCATAGGTATGTGGTGCCAAACTGGATCAGAACATCTACTGCTTTCTCAGCCAGGCAGGAGACCGCTTCCTGCTGTAGATGAGCAACCCAGAACTGTGTGAGTGGGTTTGCCTCAAAAAGCATCTTGCTTCAATCAGTTTATTCCAGTTCAGAATAAAAATTATTACTTGTATTTTAACAGCAACAGTTCCAACCTAGACTTGTTTTCAACAATCATATCTACAGTAAGATGTACAATAGGCTGATAATTTTTCATCTTCATATGTACTGTTACTTATGGTTGCACTATCAGTAGCTAGCTAGTTTGTTTTGGCTAACGTTAGCTTTCTAGCTATTATATCTGTGTACAAGGGAATTGTTTGAAAGAGAAACTCACATCTACTACTATGAGAGATAGTACTCCCATATGTTGACCCGTACTTTAAGAATGGCTGGTATAGAGCATTCATAATGTCTATATTAGCACTACATAGATGCTACAACATCCACGGTTCGCTTATTCACGTCTTTGAATTTCAACAGAAACTTACAGCCACTTTGTAAGCTGCCTCGATGTAAAACATGAGATTCTGTACCACATCCACCTCATCCTGAGTGTAGACGATATGGAGTCCTGCAGGACAGACACATGAAACATGGGTAAATACGAGTTCCAAGAATTGTAAACAATGTAAAAAAAACACACAAAAAAACATCTGATAAGAGTTCTAGTTACTGCAACAACTGGAGACTCAAAAACGTGGGGCCTAAGTGAGTTGTGGAAGTTGATCATATACCCCCCCCCCCCCCCCACCCCCCCAGTCCTAGAAGACAAACATATGAAGACTTTATAAAGCTTCCTAGAGTGTCCCCTCTACCTGAGGCAGTCATCTGGGCGAGGAACAGCAGGAACAGAGAGGTAGCGTCCACTTGGAGGTGTCCCCACTGATCGTCCTCCACCACAGCAGCACAGGTCCTGGTGTTGTACTTAGCATGGAGGCAGTCCATGGTGCTCTTACTGTACTTAAACTTCTCCACCTTGTCCAGCTGAGAGAGAGAGAGAGAGAGAGAGTAGTAGAAGAGAGAGAGAACAGAGAGGATGAGAGAAGAGAGAGAGAGAGAGAGAGGAGGCAGAGAAGAGGCAGGAGAGAGATGCAGAGGAGAGACATAGAGCGAGAAGAGACAGGATAGAGACAGAGATACAGAACTAGAGAGAACATAGAGAGAGACAGAGACAGAGAAGAGACAGAGAGCAGAACAGGACAGAGACAGAGAACAGGAGAGACAGACAGAGAGAGAGAGAGAGAAGAAGAGAGAAGCAATCGAAACGATAGCAGAGAGCAAGAAGAGAGGAGAGAGACCGAGAGAGACAGACAGAGAAAGAGAGAAAGGAAGAGAGATGAACAGAGAGAAGAAGGAGAAGAGAGGAACATGGATAGAAGCAGAGAGGTATCAAGGAAAGACAGGTTTACGGGATTTTGGAAGAGAAGATTAACTCAGAGAACTGTCCTACTGCTCATTATACATGAAAACCGAATTCACAATTAGAGAGATGAAGAGTAGAGGAAAGGAGAAAATAGATCAAGAGTGGGAGGAAGATAGAGTGAGAGAGAGCGAATAAGAGAGAACCAGGAAGAGAGAGAGAGAGAACGAGAGAGGGGATAGAGAAGAAAAGGATGAGAGGAGAGAAATGAGCAGGAGGGGGGGGTAGGGTTGAGAGATAGACTTGTGTCTTCGCTCTCTCTCTCAGCTCTGTACTCTTCTCTATATCCTCTCGATTCATATCAATTCAACAAGCAGCCATACACCTCACAATCGCAGGCAAACAGACCAGAGGATTAACATAAACAGACAGATTCAACTATGACCTTTTCATCCCCTTTTCTCGCTGGCCAGGAAGAGAAACACAAGACTTCTAAGGCTTCACAGCCTGGGACACAAACACACACACACCACTCTCAATCAGTAGACGACGTGCTCATCCCATACGCGCACACACACACACACACACACACCCACACCTACAGTGTACCTATTCCAGTTCAACACACACACACACACACACAGTGTACCTGTTCCAGTTCATAGGCCTTAGCCTTGTCTTCATCTCTGTCTGCATTCTTCCTGTAGGCCAGACTGAGAGCCCAGACAGACAGGATACTGTACACGTTGTCTCTCACCCAGGCATCAGGCTGATCTCCACTGGCTGGTAGGAGACCTGTGACTGGGTCCTGGGGAGGAGAGAGGAGAGAGGTCAGGGGTTAGACGTTAGGGGTTAGCGTTGCTCTCCACTGGCTGGTAGGAGACCTGTGACTGGGTCCTTGGGAGTAGAGGTCAGGGGTTAGACGTTAGGGGTTAGCGCTGCTCTCCACTGGCTGGTAGGAGACCTGTGACTGGGTCCTTGGGAGTAGAGAGGTCAGGGGTTAGACGTTAGGGGTTAGCGTTGCTCTCCACTGGCTGGTAGGAGACCTGTGACTGGGTCCTTGGGAGTAGAGAGGTCAGGGGTTAGACGTTAGGTGTTAGCGCTGCTCTCCACTGGCCTGGAGGAGACCTGTGACTGGGTCCTTGGGAGTAGAGAGGAGAGAGGTCAGGGGTTAGACGTTAGGTGTTAGCGCTGCTCTCCACTGGCTGGTAGGAGACCTGTGACTGGGTCCTTGGGAGTAGAGAGGTCAGGGGTTAGACGTTAGGGGTTAGCGTTGCTCTCCACTGGCCTGGAGGAGACCTGTGACTGGGTCCTTGGGAGTAGAGGTCAGGGGTTAGACGTTAGGTGTTAGCGCTGCTCTCCACTGGCCTGGAGGAGACCTGTGACTGGGTCCTTGGGAGTAGAGGTCAGGGGTTAGATGTTAGGTGTTAGCGTTGCTCTCCACTGGCCTGGAGGAGACCTGTGACTGGGTCCTTGGGAGTAGAGGTCAGGGGTTAGACGTTAGGTGTTAGCGCTGCTCTCCACTGGCCTGGAGGAGACCTGTGACTGGGTCCTTGGGAGTAGAGGTCAGGGGTTAGATGTTAGCGCTGCTCTCCACTGGCCTGGAGGAGACTAGTGACAGGGTCCTACAGAGGAGAAAGTAAAAGAAAGTAAAGTATTGTCAGGATTAAGGGTTAGAGGTCAGGGGTTAAAGGTCGGGTGTCTGGCTGATCTCCAATAGCCGGGAGGAGACCTGTTATAGGATCTTGGCGAGAGGTCAGAGGTTAGAGGGGAGAGGTCAATGAGATATGGCCATATTTTAGGCGTGGTCCCTATAGTGTATTAGGGTTGGGAAGTGTCCAGATGTTCATTCCTTCATACCGTTCCTGTACCATACCGGGGTATCCAGTATTACCAGCAGCAGGGCTGGGCGATATATCGAATTATTTCAAATGTATGTTTTAGCAAGATATGCAAATGCATGTATGGAAAGAATCACTTGTTCTCATGTTGTCTTTTTGGTCTCGTCTCCGTCGCTCCTTCTGCTGTGACTGTGCACCTTCCCATTCACACACACACACACACAAAGCTCCTCCCCCACGTGCCAAGCTCCTCCCCCACGTGCCAAGCCCCTCCTCCACATACCAAGCTCCTCCCCCTGCCACTCACAACAACAAAGATGGAAAATGAATGCTCAGTTTCTGTTGCGTGTAGCATTGTGCTTGAGAGATTGTTGATGAGACCAGTGTTAATTTTCTGTTATGCCTGCTACAAGAAGTTAGTGATTATTAGTGAATGTGCATTATGCATGGTTCTGGTTACAGTTGTAACAAAAATGCCATTTCTATAGGCAGGCTTGAAAGCCAGATCAGTGATTATTGCAAAAAAGCAGGTTTAATTATTTTGATAAAATAATTACATTATTAGTGTGTCTTATGATTGAGGAAGGCTTATATTTAGCCTAGGTATAATTTTACAAGCCCTGAATTCATTAGATTATTGCTGACTGTTTGAAATGCAGTGTATTTTACGTTTAAATTGTACAACAAAGCTAATTTCGAGAAAACATTTTTGTTTCAAATCGAGATATGAGATATTGTGAATTGCCCATATGTAAAAAAAAAAAAAATGGAGATATGATTTTTAGGCCATATCGCCCAGCCCTAACCAGCAGTGCACACAAGGGCCGTTATGTCTTTCCAAACTTTAAAAAATAATGTTTTAATGTTAACAAAGTACTTGCGAATTTTGACTATTTGTGATAGTTTGAAGCAAGTCACAAACAGATCACTGGGGACTATTTGATGGATGTTAGGGTGAACTTCCGAGAAAAAAAATAAGCTCATCCGGTTCTCTTGTTGTTTTTTTGTGCTCCACAGTTAACCTGTCTGCAGCCTGACAGATAGGAGACTGACTTTACATGTAACCACAGTTGGTGTCTGTTTCAACATGAAGGCAGGTTTCCTCACTGTACTTTGTCTTCCTCTGTGAGGTTTTAACAACCGCAGTGCTACAGTACTTCCCCACTTTGACACAATGTGCATTTACTATGATTATATCTCATCTTTATCAGTTAGGCTATATCTATTAGTGTGCGTGTGTGTGGGGCTGTGATGATTATGGAATTTTGGGTAACAATTCTTTGTCATGCAAACGGCCACGGTTATTGCCATAATTGTCATTTTTTCTGAAAAATGCATCTTTGAAAGTTAGGACATACCTAATGCATACAACACATTTTGGTGACACCCCAGTCTCAAAAACAAATGGTTTTGACCACTTGTAACTTTTGGAAATGAAATTTCTCAATCCCGACTGTGCTGTTCGTTCGGGTTGTAAAATTATTAGCAATTTTACCCACCATGTAAAAAGGGTCAACTACATCTACTTGCACTTCTCCTAAAATGAATGTATTAAGATGATTATGACAATAATTTTTTGTTCACGGTTATTGTCCATAATTCTCGGTTACACGATTATACGATAATTGTGCCAGCCCTATGTGTGTGTGTACACTGTCGTGACGTGACTTTCATTAATGTGATGACTGTTATTTATTGAATCAACTATGTTTAATTGTTACCCGGTTAAATTAATCATGTAACAATTAACTCATTAGGAATTTGTGGCACCACGGAAGAAGTTGTTTAACAAGTTACCATCTCCCGATTTAAACTCTTAGAAGATATCTATCTTATAGTCACTTATTAAATCATTACCCCATATCAGTCTCATTCTGAACGTCGCATAATCCTTGAACCTGCAAGAATCCTCACCTTACTTACGAGTCAGCAATACACAAATTGGCTTAATTATTTATTTACTAGCTAACTAAATAATAACACAGAATACATACATACTTAATACATGAGAAAAGTCCCTAGCAGACTAACAGCAGCACGACTGCTTGGTTATCAAAAAGGGGAGGGGTCAATAGAAGGAGGGAGAGAGGGACAAAGAGAGTCAAACTTATCGTACAAACATTCGGAAACTACGCTCACAGTAATCAGAATACTTAACACCCTAACCACCGCCCGTTTGGGTAATAAATGCAATGTCTTCTCCATCGTCTCTCTGTTGACAGATACTTCAGATGCACCAACGACTGTCTGAGATGGGATTGTCCTTCCCAACTCGTGTCTTTAGTGGAAGTTCTAGGCTACTTTACATGCCAGCTGCAGACTGAGATCTCGTGTCTTTAGGGAAAGTTCTAGTCTACTTTACATGCCAGCTGCAGACTGGTAACGCTACGGTCTAGTGAGTTTCTTCTTCTTGTGTAGAGATTGAGAGTTTCAGAGTTTCTCACCATTTCAAACGTGTGGACTAACGTCTCACGTTTCCTGTTCTTAGTGTGTCAACCATTTGTAACGTTCAGCTCCCGCTGCACGTCGGCTGGTCTGTAGAGGTTCAACCATTTGTAACGTTCAGCTCCCGCTGCACGTCGGCTGGTCTGTAGAGGTTCAACCGTTTGTAACGTTCAGCTCCCGCTGCACGTCGGCTGGTCTGTAGAGGTTCAACCGTTTGTAACGTTCAGCTCCCGCTGCACGTCGGCTGGTTTGTAGAGGTTCAACCATTTGTAACGTGAGCTCGCGCTTCAAATCGACTGGTATTTCTGGTCTAACCATTTTAAACGTGCAGTCAACACTCTCACGTTTTCTGGCCTGCTTGTAAATTTCATTACCAAGGCTTTTATACTCGGGTAAAAAGGGGGTGTTCCATCACGCCAACACAATATCTGTGCCCACTTGGGCGTGGTTACTGACTGGGCAAAAGTTTATATAAAACAATTATCTCATTAGAATAATAAAATCACATTGCTATCTTCCAAAAAGTACTCTCATACTTAATAATATATTTTCTCCAACATTTAGATGTAAACTTGATAACTAGAATGTGTACAGTTATTTTTTTATACCATCCTTAATGACATCACAAAATAATAAACAATATGACATGATTATTCTTTAGGTCAGCACTGACCATTCCAAACATTTGGATGTCAGAAATAATGTTCCAATGTCCACTTTTATTAACATAAAAGGTTTTGGCGGCAAAAGTCTCTCTCTGTAACAAAGAGATTATTTTCCCAATACTGCAGGGCAAGAAAGACCCGTTTGCGGCACACAATTTATGACCGGGTGTTAAGGTGTCAAAACCGGCACAACTCCCCCCTCTCCTCTGGGAGAGAGGGGAGGGGGGAGGGGATCTGGCTATCTGTCAGCTATCTGTCACTTTAATCTGGCAACTCCCACCAAGGAGGGAGTCATGACAACACCCATACAGTAAGTCTAGTATTTCCTGTTCCTGTCATGCTGGAGACCTGTACCCACTTTGTATAATTGGAGTGTATGTATGTGTGTGTGTGTGTGTGTGTGTGTGTGCACTATGCCATGCATTGTAATGGAGTTATCGCCTTGGTTTGTTGTAGGTAGCTATCAGTTGTCATTGAGGAGAGGAGGAGAAGTGGAGGAAAATACTATTTAGCCAGCCAGAGTGTTTAAAACATATATCAAAGACATGAGAGAATAGAGACAGAGGCTAAAAATACTTGAAATCAGTTATAGAACCCACTGGCCTTTATGGTTGTGAGGTCTGGGGTCCGCTCACCAATGAAGAATTCACAAAATGGGACAAACACCAAATTGAGACTCTGCATGCAGAATTCTGCAAAAACATCCTCTGTGTACAACGTAAAACACCAAATAATGCATGCAGAGCAGAATTAAGCCGATACCCGCTAATTATCAAAATCCAGAAAAGAGCCGTTAAATTCTACAACCACCTAAACGGAGGTGATTGCCAAACCTTCCATTACAAAGCCATCACCTACAGAGAGACGAACCTGGAGAAGAGTCCCCTAAGCAAGCTGGTCCTGGGGCTCGGTTCACAAACACAAACAGACCCCACAGAGCCCCAGGACAGCAACACAATTAGACCCAAACAAATCATGAGAAAACAAAAAGAGAATTACTTGACACATTGGAAAGAATTGAAAAGGAACAGAGCAAACTAGAATGCTATTTGGCCCTAAACAGAGAGTACACAGCGGCATTATACCTGACCCCTGTGACTGACCCAAAATTAAGGAAAGCTTTGACTATGTACAGACTCAGTGAGCATAGCCTTGCTATTGAGAAAGGTCGCCATAGCCCGTCTTCTCTTGAGAGCCAGGTCGGCCTATGTGCACACTGCCCTCAAAATTAGGTGGAAACTGAGCTGCACTTCCTAACCTCCTGCCAAATGTATGACCATATTAGAGACACATATTTCCCTCAGATTACACAGACTCACAAAGAATTCGAAAACTCCCATATCTACTGGGTGAAATACCACAGTGTGCAATCACAGCAGCAAGATGTGACCTGTTGCCACAAGAAAAGGGCAATCAGTGAATTACAAACACCACTGTAAATACAACCTATATGTATCTGTTTATTTATTTTCCCTTTTGTACTTTAACTATTTGCACATCCTTACAACACTGTATATAGACATAATATGACATTTGAAATGTCTCTATTCCTTTGGAACTTGTGTGAGTGTAATATTTACTGTTCACTTTTTATTGTTTATTTCACTTTTGTTTATCTATTTCACTTGCTTTGGCAATGTAAACATATGTTTCCCATGGCAATAAAGCCCCTTAAATTGAATTGAGAGAGAGAGAGAGACAGAGCGAGAGAGACAACAGAGAGAGAGAGAGACAACAGACAGAGACAGAGAGACACAACAGAGACAGCGAGAGAGACAACAGAGAGAGAGACAGAGAGACAACAGAGAGCAGAGGAGAGCCAAAGTACAACGACACGGAGAGGAAACTAGTACAGACCAAGAGCACAACCCAAGCAGCTGGAAAAACAGAGATGACACAATACAGGAACTGACGTAGCCAACAACAGAGCAGAAGACAAGTGAGAGAACAACAGAAGTAGCAGAGAGAAGTGACACAACAGAGACATAGCAGAAGTAGCAAAACAGTGCTATAGGTGTATTGTTCCACAAGTGCACATAAAGGGAATTACCTGACATCCCATAACAGGCACTACTAAGGAATTACTCTGACAGTTAGCCAAAACAGTGCCACATATACAGGGAATTACTCTGACAGTTAGCCAAAACAGTGCACTATACAGGGAATTACTCTGACAGTTAGCCAAAACAGTGCACTATACAGGGAATTACTCTGACAGTTAGCCAAACAGTGCACTATACAGGGAATTACTCTGACAGTTAGCCAAAACAGTGCACTATACAGGGAATTACTCTGACAGTTAGCCAAAACAGTGCACTATACAGGGAATTACTCTGACAGTTAGCCAAAACAGTGCACTATACAGGAATTACTCTGACAGTTAGCCAAACAGTGCACTATACAGGGAATTACTCTGACAGTTAGCCAAAACAGTGCACTATACAGGGAATTACTCTGACAGTTAGCCAAAACAGTGCACTATACAGGAATTACTCTGACAGTTAGCCAAAACAGTGCACTATACAGGGAATTACTCTGACAGTTAGCCAAAACAGTGCACTATAAAAGGAATTACTCTGACAGTTAGCCAAAACAGTGCACTATACGGGAATTACTCTGACAGTTAGCCAAAACAGTGCACTATACAGGGAATTACTCTGACAGTTAGCCAAAACAGTGCACTATACAGGGAATTACTCTGACAGTTAGCCAAAACAGTGCACTATACAGGGAATTACTCTGACAGTTAGCCAAAACAGTGCACTATACAGGGAATTACTCTGACAGTTAGCCCAAAACAGTGCACAGTTAGCCCAAAACAGTGCACTATACAGGGAATTACTCTGACAGTTAGCCAAAACAGTGCCACTATACAGGGAATTACTCTGACAGTTAGCCAAAACAGTGCACTATACAGGGAATTACTCTGACAGTTAGCCAAAACAGTGCACTATACAGGGAATTACTCTGACAGTTAGCCAAAACAGTGCACTATACAGGGAATTACTCTGACAGTTAGCCAAAACAGTGCACTATACAGGGAATTACTCTGACAGTTAGCCCAAAACAGTGCACTATACAGGGAATTACTCTGACAGTTAGCCAAAACAGTGCACTATACAGGGAATTACTCTGACAGTTAGCCAAAACAGTGCACCTATACAGGGAATTACTCTGACAGTTAGCCAAAACAGTGCACTATACAGGGAATTACTCTGACAGTTAGCCAAAACAGTGCACTATACAGGGAATTACTCTGACAGTTAGCCAAAAAAGTGCACTATACAGGGAATTTGGGACGCAGCCTGAGCCATGAGGAAATACTCTGACAGTTAGCCAACCTCACTGCAGACAACAACACACTGCAGTGCTACCCACCCTACATACCTATTTGTGTGTTTGTGTGTGTGTGTGTGTGTTTCTAAGTGAGAGAGAGAGAGAGAGTGACAGAGCAAAGTCTTCTCATGCTTTGTTGATTTAAAAAAAAAAGCTTTTGACTCAATTTGGCATGAGGGTCTGCTTTACAAATTCATGGAAAGCGGTGTTGGGGGAAATGTGAATGACCCAAATTGTGAATGACCCAGAATTAAGAAAATCCTTCACTATGTACAGACTCAGTGTGCATAGCCTTGCTATTGAGAGAGGCCACCATAGGCAGACCTGGCTCTCGAGAGAAGACAGGCAATGTGCACACTGCCCACATGTATGACCACATTAGCGATACATATTTCCCACAGATCACACAACGAATTTGAAAACAAATCAAACATTGATAAACTCCCATATCTGTAGGCGAAATACCGCAGCAAGATTTGTTGGCCGTTGCCATGAGAAAAGGGCAACCAGTGGAGCAAAAATAACATTGTAAATACCACCAATATTTATCTGTTTATTTATCTTCCCCTACTAATCGTACTACAACTACTTGCTCATCGCTAACACACTGTACATACAGTGCCTTCAGAAAGTATTCATACCCTTTGACTTATTCCACATGTTGTTGTGTCAATATTTAGTAGAAGCACCCTTGGCAGTGATTATAGCTGTGAGTCTTTCTGGGTAAGTCTCTAAGAGCTTTCCACACCTGGATTGTGCAACATTTGCCCATCATTCTTTTCAAAAAATTTCAAGATCTGTCAAATTGGTTGTCGATCATTGCTAGAAAATCATTTTCAGGTCTTGCCATAGATTTTCAAGGAACATTCACTGTCTTCTTGGTAAGCAACTCCAGTGTAGATTTGGCCTTCTGTTTTAGGTTATTGTCCTGCTGAAAGGTGAATTCATCTCCCAGTGTCTGGTGGAAAGCAAACCTAACCCGTTTTTCCTCCAGGATTTTGCCAGTGCTTAGCTCCATTCCATTTCTTTTTTATCCTGAAAAACTCCCCAGTCCTTAACGATTACAAGCATACCCATAACATGATGCAGCCACCAATATGCATGAAAATATGAAGAGTGGTACTCCGTAATGTGTTGAATTTGCCCCAAACATAACACTTCGGGTGTTTCTCAAAATGCATACTATCGTGCTCAGAGCACGCAAATTGGAGCACGGGAGGGTCAGCGTATGAGTCCAAATCAAAGTATGTGAAACGGAGCACGGAGGGGACTTCTCAAATGTGTACTCCGTTTGTCCATATTTTGAAGCATGCATCGATAAAAGCTTCAATGAAAAGTATGCAAAGAAATGTCACAACCACGTAAGAAACTACAACATTTCTTGAAATCAATGGCGGCCATTATTTGAGCTGAAGCAAGAGAAAATACACTCACTTCGGAATGAAATGTTGCCTATTCACATCTCATATGTTGCCTGACTACAATATTTTATCTTGATACGTTAATAAATACATGCTGTGTTAATTTTGGCATGTTTACCTGCCTACGCACCATAGATCGCAAGCCTATAATAAGTCAATAGGGCTAACTGGCTAGCTACTACTGTTAGCTAGCCAGATGGCCACAAATAATTGTTAGCTAGCTACCCACGAAGAATTGACATCTATCTGGCATAACATTAGTTTTAGGTCATTTCTGCCTGTAACTACAGTGAGGGAAAAAAGTATTTGATCCCCTGCTGATTTTGTATGTTTGCCCACTGATAAAGACATGATCAGTCTATACTTTTAATGGTAGGTTTATTTGAACAGTGAGAGACAGAATAACAACAAAAAATCCAGAAAAATGCATGTCAAAAATGTTATAAATTGATTTGCATTTTAATGAGGGAAATAAGTATTTGACCCCTCTGCAAAACATGACTTTGTACTTGGTGGCAAAACCCTTGTTGGCAATCACAGAGGTCAGACGTTTCTTGTAGTTGGCCACCAAGTTTGCACACATCTCAGGAGGGATTTTGTTCCACTCCTCTAGGCAGATCTTCTCCAAGTCATTAAGGTTTCGAGGCTGACATTTGGCAACTCGAACCTTCAGCTCCCTCCACAGATTTTCTATGGGATTAAGGTCTGGAGACTGGCTAGGCCATTCCAGGACCTTAATGTGCTTCTTCTTGAGCCACTCCTTTGTTGTCTTGGCTGTGTGTTTTGGGTCATTGTCATGCTGGAATACCCATCCACGACCCATTTTCAATGCCCTGGCTGAGGGAAGGAGGTTCTCACCCAAGATTTGATGGTACATGGCCCCATCCATCGTCCCTTTGATGCGGTGAAGTTGTCCTGTCCCCTTAGCGGAAAAACACCCCCAAAGCATAATGTTTCCACCTCCATGTTTGACGGTGGGGATGGTGTTCTTGGGGTCATAGGCAGCATTCCTCCTCCTCCAAACACGGCGAGTTGAGTTGATGCCAAAGAGCTCGATTTTGGTCTCATCTACCACAACACTTTCACCCAGTTCTCCTCTGAATCATTCAGATGTTCATTGGCAAACTTCAGATGGGCCTGTATATGTGCTTTCTTGAGCAGGGGGACCTTGTGGGCGCTGCAGGATTTCAGTCCTTCACGTCGTAGTGCGTTACCAATTGTTTTCTTGGTGACTATGGTCCCAGCTGCCTTGAGATCAATGACAAGATCCTCCCGTGTAGTTCTGGGCTGATTCCTCACCGTTCTCATGATCATTGCAACTCCACGAGGTGAGATCTTGCATGGAGCCCCAGCCTGAGGGAGATTGACAGTTATTTTGTCTTTCTTCCATTTGCGAATAATCGCACCAACTGTTGTCACCTTCTCACCAAGCTGCTTGGCGATGGTCTTGTAGCCCATTCCAGCCTTGTGTAGGTCTACAATCTTGTCCCTGACATCCTTGGAGAGCTCTTTGGTCTTGGCCATGGTGGAGAGTTGGGAATCTTTAGGTCTTTGGCCTTGGTTTCTCAAATGACTGCCTCGCCTGGTTCACCAACTACTTCTCAGATAGAGTTCAGTGTGTCAAATCGGAGGGCCTGTTGTCTGGACCTATGGCAGTCTCTATGGGGGTGCCACAGGGTTCAATTCTTGGGCCGACACTTTTCTCCGTGTATATCAATGATGTCGCTCTTGCTGCTGGTGACTCTCTGATCCACCTCTACGCAGACGACACCATTTTGTATACATCTGGCCCTTCATTGGACACTGTGTTAACTAACCTCCAAACGAGCTTCAATGCCATACAACAATCCTTCAGTAGCCTCCAACTGCTCTTAAACACTAGTAAAACTAAATGCATGCTTTTCAATCGAACGCTGCTGGCACCCGCCCACCCGACTAGAATCACCACTCTCGACGGGTCTGACCTAGAGTATGTGGACAACTACAAATACCTAGGTGTCTGGTTAGACTGTAAACTCAACTTCCAGACTCACATAAAGAATCTCCAATCCAAAGTTAAATCTAGAATCGGCTTCCTATTTCGCAATAAAGCCTCCTTCACTCATGCTGCCAAACATGCCCTCGTAAAACTGACTATCCTACCGATCCTTGACTTCGGCGATGTCATTTACAAAATAGCCTCCAACACTCTACTCAGCAAATTGGATGTAGTCTATCACAGTGCCATCCGTTTTGTCTCCAAAGCCCCATACACTACCCACCACTGTGACCTGTACGCTCTTGTTGGCTGGTCCTCACTACATGTTCGTCGTCAAACCCACTGGCTCCAGGCCATCTATAAATCACTGCTAGGCAAATCCCCGCCTTATCTTAGCTCATTGGTCACCATAGCAGCACCCACCCGTAGTCTACGCTCCAGCAGGTATATCTCACTGGTCATTCCCAAAGCCAACACCTCCTTTGGCCGCCATTCCTTCCAGTTCTCTGCTGCCAATGACTGGAACGAATTGCAAAAATCTCTGAAGCTGGAGACTCTTATCTCCCTTAATAACTTTAAGCATCAGTTGTCAGAGCACCTTACCGATCACTGCACCTGTACACAGCCCATCCGAAATTAGCCCACCCAACTACCTCATCCCTATATTATTTATTTTGCTCTTTTGCACCCCAGTATCTCTATTTGCACATAATCTCTTGCACATCTAGCATTCCAGTGTTAATACTATTGTAATTATTCTGCACTATAGCCTATTTATTGCCTTACCTCCATAACTTGCTACATTTGCACACACTGTATATATATTTTCTGTTGTATTTTCTGACTTTATGTTTTTTTTTACCCCATATGTAACTCTGTTGTTTTTATTGCACTACTTTGCTTTATCTTGGCCAGGTCGCAGTTGTAAATGAGAACTTGTTCTCAACTGGCTTACCTGGTTAAATAAAGGTGAAATAAAAATAAATAAAAAAATCTGATTGATTGATTGCTTCTGTGGACAGGTGTCTTTTATACAGGTAACAAGCTGAGATTAGGAGCACTCCCTTTAAGAGTGTGCTCCTAATCTCAGCTCGTTACCTGTATAAAAGACACCTGGGAGCCAGAAATCTTTCTGATTGAGAGGGTATCAAATACTTATTTCCCTCATTAAAATGCAAATCAATTTATAACATTTTTTACATGTGTTTTTCTGGATTTTTTTGTTGTTATTCTGTCTCTCACTGTTCAAATAAACCTACCATTAAAATTATAGACTGATCATTTCTTTGTCAGTGGGCAAACGTACAAAATCAGCAGGGGATCAAATACTTTTTTCCCTCACTGTAGCTGGCTAGCTAGCTAGGTTATTACGATTCACATATATCTAGCTGATAATTATGAAGTAAAACATTTGCTTTGTGTATATCTTGTTTCGTCTATTGTTGCCATTGTCCTGGCTGGAAGAAGGTTAAATGAATGGGGAGATGCAGCGTGAGTTAATACAGTAGGGGGAGTGCTTCTCAAATGTAATGTTTTATGTGTTCTCCACACTCTCGTCCTCACAAGAACGTACTCAAGAGAAGCATGAGAGTGTGGAGAACGGTAGTTACATATTGAGAAACACCCTTTGTATTCAGGACAAAAAGTTAATTGCTTTGCCAAATTTTTTGCAGTATTACTTTAGTGCCTTGTCGCAAACAGGAAGCATGTTTTGGAATATTTGTTCATTCTCTACAGGCTTCCTTCTTTTCACTGTCAATTAGGTTAGTATTGTGGTGTAACTACAATGTTGTTGATCCATTCTCAGTTATCTCCCATCACAGCCATTAAACTCTGTAACTGTTTTAAAGTCACCAATTCCTGAGTTAGGAAGGATACCTGTATCTTTGAATTGACAGGGTGTATTGATACACCATCCAATAAGTAATTAATAACTTCACCCTGCTCAAAGGGATATTCAATTAGGGCTGACCCCATTTAGTTGACTGGTCGATTGTTTGGTCGACCAAGATTTTTTTTTGTCGAGCAGTGGCAAATATACCTGTCTGATTCACGCCTGTCTCAGTGGACTAATCCACGCATGTCTCAGTGGACTAATCCATTGTGGAGGCACACCAGTATCCCCAGTAGTACATTTACCTTAATTACCATCATTTATCATCTACAATGTTTGTTTTGTTACTGTAATTTCTGTTAATGAATTAAATATATTATTATTATTATTATTATTACCGCCTTACCGTTGTCATTGTAGGAGTGTACACGTTGTTTGTAGAGCCCACAACCTAGGCTACACTTGTGAGAAAAAAAGTGTTGGTTTATTTCATTCCATTAACGAGTCGTCAATTTAAGCATTGTCTTTTGTTTGGAGCGCTCCTGTCAATCTTGAGTAAGGACACGCACCTGATTACACATAGAAGTAGGCCTAGGCTACCTGGCCTACGCACAAATGTAGGCTTATAAATGTGCCCATTTGGATACGATTTCTGATTGTCTTAACTCACCACCACTGTGGAGCTTCTCAAAGTAATTTTTTCTTCACCTCAAACAGCAAGTAAACAAAGTCTGTTTTTACATCCATTGAGAATTACAATAATTCCTCAACGTAGCCTATTTGAAAAATATTTCCAGCTCTCTCCCTTTCGATAACCACAGCATGAAAGGGGGAAAAATGTCATGCTCTGACCCGGTGAAAACTTAAAAAACATAAAATAGGCAGACCTGATTACTTCTTATCTCTTGTGCAAATAGCCTACAGCTGTGTCTGTCCGGAGCTCATTGGAGCTGGAAACACTGAGGGCCCAGAATATGTTTTACAATGTTGCAAGTTTGCTAGCAGGAGCTTCCAGGGAGGACCAAGTTAATAGTTGATACAATGTTTCAAGTTCCTTGCAGACAGGCCATGCGTAGCAAATGTGATTTATACAATATTTATTTTTAATCAGGATATTTTCTACCTGCAGGCTGCAATGTTTTTATTTGTTGGCTTTATGTAGGTTATTTTTACATAGTTGGCAATAGAAGTAACTTTTAGAATTGTATCATTTTAATTTAGATAGAATTTTGATTAACCACATGACATTGATTTTGAGATATGAAGACTTTATTATAAATGAAATGAAACTGTTCCACGAAAATGTGCATATGAAAAATCATAACTGGCACAGCAGATCAGTAGAAATGGTACGATAACTTGGCACTCCAAATGGAAAAGGTTGCTGACCACTGGTGTAACCTATTACAGGCAACTTCAGGAGCTTAAAGGCAGAATCTGTGAAGGCCAGCAGCAGCGGGAGAAGGGAACCGGTTTTTCTCTTCTGGCGAGGCTATATTGATCTCTGGCGCCCTCTTCAGTAATTTGTGTGTATAATTTTTAATTGCAGTGCTTAAAGCAACAGACAACATTTACATTTACATTTTAGACAAGCTCAGTAACCTACATATATTTGATTTTATTCAAACATAGGGTGTGTCTATATATGGAAAAAATACACGTTTAAACATTTTGACTAATCGATTGGTCGAAAGAACAGACGACTCTTGGTCGACCAATTTTTTTTGTTGTTGTCAGGGACAGCCCTAAATTCAAAGTCTGTTTTTTTTGTTGTTTTTTTAACCCATCTACCAATAAGTGTCCATCTTTACAAGGCATTGGAAAACCTCCCTGGTCTTAGTAGTTGCATCTGTGTTTGACATTCACTGCTCGACTGAGGGACCTTACAGAGAATTGTATGTGTGGGGTACAGAGATTTACATTTACATTTTAGTCATTTAGCAGACGCTCTTATCCAGAGCGACTTACAGTTAGTGAATACATTTTTTTTTTTATACTGGCCCCCCGTGGGAAATGAGGTAGTCATTCAATAATCATGTTAAACACTATTATTGTACACAGAGTGAATCCATGCAACTTATTAAGCACATTTTTACTCCTGAACTTATTTAGGCTTGCCATAACAAAAGGGGTTGAATACTTATTGAATCAAGACATTTCAACTTTTCATTTTTATCTGTTAAAATTTCGAAAAATGTATCTCCACTTTGCCATTATGGAGTACTGTGTAGGCCAGTGACAAAAAATCTCAATTTAATCTATTTTAAATTCAGACTAACACAAGAACATTTAGAAAAAGTCAAGGGGTGTGAACACTTTCTGAAGGCACTGTAGCTAGTAATATAACACTTGAAATGTCTATTTTTTTTCAGCCTTTTTGAGTGCAATATTTACTGTCAAATTCTAATCGTTCTAGTGTTGATGTTTTGTTTGTTTATTTCACTTCTTTTGGCCATGTAAACGTTTCCCATGCCAATAAAGCCACTTTGAATTGAACTGAGAGAGAGATACGTAGTTTCAAAAGGGACGTTTTTGTGAGCTTTCGCTAAAACCAATGACCTCACTATGTAAACATGCATGTTCTGCAAGCTGGTGTGTGCAACAGTTGACATGTCCCATCGCGACAGACAGTTAGTTTAGAGGTCAGAATGGATGGCCCTAAATAATTACAGCGTTAGCAGAAGTGACAACACATGAACAACACTCACTTGATGTCGTAGTATGGTTTGATGCACTATCCGGGCATAGTTGTCCAGTTTCACTCCCGAGTTGCTTCGACTTCTCATGTTGTTGGGTTGATGATATTCGTCCGTGTCCGTGGTTGAGCAAAGAATAGGAAGTTTGAGTTCTCGCCGAGACTCGCTGCGGCATTAGCCTACTTCACAAATATCTCTATTGTTTGACGCGACGGACAAGACGAAGTTTAGAGGCGATAGGAAACGTAAGCTACAATGTAGCTCCAAATGTTCTGGCGAGTTACAATGTAGCATCGACGAATTAACAAATGTTACAGTAGTAGCCTACTATCGCTGCACTGCCCCCAAACTTTCTGATATCGATGAGCGAGCTATAGGCTACACAGAATTAACACTGTAGGCTGAAATTCGATATCGTCCTAAAAAAAAAGATCAGCTGTTACACGTTGAATAATCACTTCCAACCAAGAGGTTCTAGGAATCAACTGGTACACGCAAAGCAACCATGCACAAACTACTCTGTACTTTCACTGTATCGCGTTTGTTGCTATCGAATACTTCAGACAGCGGGCATCTGCAGAGAAAAAAACCCTTTAACTGTTAACTCAAGGAACATGGGGCGAACTAAAACCAGGAAGAGCGCTAAACTTTTCAAACTATTATACAATGAAACTGACAACTGAAACAATAACCAAAATAATTTATCCGTAATTGATAAAGATATAATGATGCTATAGTCACTGGGATATTTGAGGCGTGTTATTGGAGACATGAAGGGAATTGTTTTTAGGTGTCTGCAAGGACAGTGGGTTCAATTGGCGCGTTCGATTGTTCCACGAGCAGGTGTGTGTTTATATATATATATACACACCCGTCGCTATGGGCGGGCCATAGGGGGCCGGGCCCGCCCCCAACAATGCTTGTGCCCCCCCACTTGAGGGAATTTATTATTAAATATATGTACTGTAGGCTAATAACAATTGTGTCCTGCCCTCCCATGCATTTCATATGCCCCCCTTAAGACTGAGGTCTGGCGACAGGCCTGTATATATATATATACACAGTACCAGTCAAAAGTTTGGACACACCTACTCATTCCATCGTTTTTCTTTATTTTTACTATTTTCTACATTGTAGAATAATAGTATAGATATCACAACTATGAAATAACACATATGGAATCATGTAGTAACCAAAAAAGTGTTAAACAAATCAAAATATGTTTTAGATTTTAGATTCTTCAAAGTAGCCACCCTTTGCCTTGATGACAGCTTTGCACACTCTTGGCATTCTCTCAACCAGCTTCATGAGGTAGTCACCTGGAATGCATTTCAATTAACAGGTGTGCCTTGTTCAAAGTTAATTTGTGGAATTTATTTCCTTCTTAATGCATTTGAGCCAATCAGTTGTGTGAGAAGGTAGGGGTGGTATACAGAAGATAGCCCTATTTGGTAAAATACCAAGTCCATATTATGGCAAGAACAGCTCAAATAAGCAAAGAGAAACAACAGTCTATCATTACTATAAGACATGAAGGTCAGTCAATACGGAAAATGTCAAGAACTTTTACTTTTTCTTCAAGTGTAGTCAAACATGTAAATACATGTTTAAAAAGAACAGACGACTCTTGGTCGACCAATATTTATTTTAGTCCGGGACAGCCCTAGCAAGCACAAAACAAAAATTGGACAGTAAGACTCTTCATCCAGGAGGGGATTCTCAGTGCTCACAAGGCTACTTAAAAAGTAGCTATAAATATTGAAATGTATAATTTCTTATTCAAATAAATAGTTTCAACCATATGTATTGCAGTGGAGGCTGCTGAGGGGAGAACGGCTCATAATAATGTCTGGAACGGAGCAAATGGAATGGCATCAAACACACAGAAACCATTTGTTTTATGTATTTGATATCATTCCACCATTTCGCTCCAGCCATTACCACGAGCCCGTCCTCCCCAATTAAGGTGCAACCAACCGACATTTTCTATTATTTCATAATCTGTTTTGAATGAAAGTTGGTCTGTTGTATAATATAATTTTAGAATACATTTACAGTGTATCATCCAAATTGCACGATTGCCTATCCTTACACATAAGTGGCTCAATTAAAAATGTTGTATTTTTTTAAAATCCTAAAACACCAAATTAGGCCTACCTTATTATAAATTAGGCCATCATCACTGTCAATTGTGAACGATCATTCTTCACGTTTTTTACGGTTGAAACCCCATGCTGCATGCATGACAACCATTTGATCCCAATCAAATATGCATTTCGATCTTCTTGAATGATGTAGTCTAACTACTGTTTAATTTAATTTTAGAGCAGAAGGAGTTAGACACAGCCACCTGTATTTTTTTTTCATCGACATTTCAGCACAATCATCCTACGTTTTCATGAGAAATTATGTGGTGTTTTTTAGTCTAACAGTAGCTTAACATTATCTATGCTATTAGATTCGGTTTGTTATCGCACCGTTTCTGAAAAGTGCCAGTCAGCAGTCTCCCTCCAACACCCTGTGCAGAAAAAGGAACACTGATTCAGCATGTTCACTACACTCTGTTAGCCAGGAGGGGACGGCAGAGACGCACGTTTCAACACCACAGTCCCCTGTGTGTGTGTGTGTGTGTGTGTGTGTCTGTGTGTGTGTGCCAGGGTGTTCTATGAGTGGTTGTCTAGCGCTCACTGAGTGTTCAACAGCAAAGATAAGGAGTGTAGAGGTTCACAGGGGCTCATTCCATTACAAATCCATGCACCCTTCCCCTCCGTACTCGTTCACTCTCCCCTCATACACATATGGTTGGACTGAGAACTCAGTAGGTTTTCTTCACCCCTTGCCCCCCCCCATCCACACACACACACACACACACACACACACACACACACACACACACACACACACACACACACACACACACACACACACACACACACAGCCTCTTCTCCACCCTTCCACCCCTCCAGTGGATCCTAGGATGGAGGCTCGTCCGTGGAGAGATCATCTGGGTTGGAGTGGAGACCTCCTCTGAGCTCCAGGCATGCTGGTTGTCTTTGTGACTCATTGGTTCATAGCCCCAGTCTACGTCACAAGTGGCACCCAATTCCCTATTTAGTGCACTACATGTTACATGTGTTCCTCTGTAGCTCAGCTCGTAGAGCACAACGCTTGTAATGCCAAGGTAGTGGGTTTGTACCCCGGGACCACCCAAACACAAAAAATGTATGCACGCATGACTGTAAGTCGCTTTGGATAAAAGCGTCTGCTAAATGGCATATTATTATTATTATTATGTGACTAGGGTCTATGGGGCTCTGATGAAAAGTAGTGCACTGTGTAGGGAATAGAATGCCCCATTTGGGACACAACCTGTCCCATAGAGAGCTCAGGGAAACAAGACAATGGGTCTAGTCATACACATACACACACACACACACACACGTAAACTAAATACACAGGAGAACTGGATAATGTGTAGAGTCATCATAAAATGCTTTTATGGGGATGTCTGTTTGACACATGTACATGTACATGCGCATGCGCATGCGCACACACACACACACACACACACACACACACACACACACACACACACACACACACATACACATACTGTACATGGTGAGCACATATGCCTATACTCTCACATAGAGAAATAAATAGAGAAGAATAGAGGAGAGTAGAAGAAGAGGAGAGAAGAGAGAGGGATATGAGAGAGGGAGAGATGGAAGGGGAGAGCAGGGGAGTATCGTGAGAGGAGAGAAGGGGATCGTATGAAGAGGAGATAGCAGAGCAGACCTCTTAGCTTATCGTTAGCGATATTTACTTCTTGCGTAGGAAAGCTCAGGCTAGCGTCTCCTCTGATTATTCGCATGGTCAGAGATTCTATAGAGATCTACGATGCCGTCACATCTATAGAGGATACGAGATGGTAGCTGATTCGCTTCTCGTCTCTATGTCCTACTTCTCTGTTCTCTCACCTCTTTCTCCTTCTTACCTCACTCTCGTGTATACCCCTCGCCTTCTCTCCCTTTTCTCTCTCTTCTCGTTCTACGCCGTATTTCATCGCTCCCTCTCTCTCTTCTTTGAGCTACTCTCTTGAAGCTCCTTGTTTCGAGAGACGATCTCTGCTCGGATCTTTTAATACTGTTCTCCCTTCTCACCTCTCTCTGATCACCACTCTTCTACCTCTCTCTGATCACCACTCTTCTACCTCTCTGATCACCACTCTTCTACCTCTCTCTGATCACCACTCTTCTACCTCTCTCTGATCACCATCTCTGAATCACCACCTTCTAACCCTCTCTCGATCACCACCTCAAAAAGTCTTACCTCTCTCTGATCACCACTCTTCTAGCTCTCTCTATGATACATACTTGGCTGACCCTTACATTGTGCAAGAAACACTAGACCTACAAATGTAGGATCTTAATTGGATCACTATTTTCTTGCTGAGAATTTTCCTACACCGCATGAAATGCAGATGAGCTTCGTGAGTTTACATAAATTCACTGAAAACCCACAATAACACACAGTTAAATGATCAGTATTGCACTTTTCATGTAGCCTAATTTTGGCTCGCTAATAGCCTGACCGCCGATCAAGCAACATTATGGACTAAATGTTGAAATCCTGTTACTGCAGGATTATTTTGCTGTGACAATAGTGGTCAAATTAAGATCCTACATCTGTACAAACATTTCACAAATATGTAAACAATGTCTATTCTTTATTCCAAAGGTCGCGTTATGAAAATACTAAATATTAGGATACTGATGTTGGTTGACTGTAGTAGACACACTGAAAAGGGGCTCATATAGACTAAGAAAATCTGCCACGGTGGTAAATGAAGAAGAATCTTTATTTTGTATTGCACATTGTTTTGTGACCAGAGGAGATTGATATACATTGGTATCTATGGCAACCATGTAGTTTAAGTAAGTTTAATACAATGAATAGGATATTTTAAGCTATAATGACATTTGTTGAAATGAGTACATGTGGTATACAAATGGTATAAATAAGTATTCTTAATAAAAAATATTGCATTTTGGTGCTGTTCATCAGAATACAGACTTAACATAATTCCCGACCTTGAGAGTGGTTGTAATCTTACAAAATACTGACTATTATATAAATACTTGTTTAACTACATACATACAGTACATACATATATGAAAACTATTTCAATATGTTTCTATATATAGAAAATATAAAAAGGTGAGCATGCATAAACACGAAGTTGGATAGCGAGCACTTGGACCAAAGGCCATTGCAAAGACAGGAGATGAGCTCTCTAGTACATCTCTATATGCATAAAACATCTGCCCTGGAGGTCAAAGGTGAGGTCAATCATTACACGTAACCTTTGCTCCATGTCTGTTCTCTCTCTCTCTCTCTCTCTCTCTCTCTCTCTCCTCTCTCTCTTCTTCTCTCTCTCTCGCCTCTCTCTCTCTCCTCTCTTCTCTCCTCCTCTCTCCTCTCCCCTCTCTCATTACTATCTCTCTCTCTCTATCCTCTCTCCTCTCTCTCCGACTATTCTCTCCTCTCTCTCGTCTCTCCTCTCTCTCGTCTGTCTCTCCTCTTTCCCTCTATCACTATCTCTTTTTTTTGTATATTTTACCCAGAACACAAAGTTCCAAAGTCTGTTCAAGTTCCTTTGTCTGACGTTATGACCCGCAACTCACCACGTCAATAGCACTATCAAGTATGATACAAGTATGATGCATGTACTGTGAAAATTTATCTGATTCTGATTAAAGGCCACATCATATAATCCGGTCAGACTGATACTGCACGACAGATATAGTTCAAGGATAAATTCCTAGATGACAAAGTGAATATAGTCACCATTACATTGAATGTGTTAACATTTTGGTGAAGCACCTTGGAAGACTATGCTTAAGCACCTAGCTACTGTTTGTCTCTTGCCAGCACCCTGTATGAAATCATAGTAGAAATATTGAAAACCTTACATGTGCCTGTGACATTTACATGCCGTTCCCTTTGGTATGGTCCAAAAGCTAGCATACAGTATCACATCTACACTCTTATGGGGAAAAAAAGTGCTATCTAGAACCTAAAAGGGATCTTTGGCTGTCCCCATAGGAAAACAATTTCTACCTGAAACCAAAAAGGGTTTCACCTGGAACCAGAAAGGGTTTTCCTATGGGGACCCCCGAAGAACCCTTTTGGAACTCTTTTTCCTAAGAGTGTAACCCATCCCCTTGCCTAAGGAAAATCCTAAGGACTATACATTCTTAGGAACATCTTAAAAACCGTTTCTTAAAGATGCTTTAGCCCTGTCATACTAGGCTAGACTTATGCTTCTCAGCATGTCATCCACTTACTTTGGTCAAGTCAAAAAGCTAGCATAAAATATCCAAATCCCCTTCGCCTAAGCAGAATCCTAAGGAATATATATTTTAGGTATATCTTCCTTTAAGATATGTTAACCCTTCTCATACTTCAGCTATACAGAGGTTGTGTTGCATAGATAAACATAAGCCACATAATGTCTGCATGTTTGGCTAGGTAGAGGAGAGGGAGGGTTGTCAATGGAGAACTGATTGGGGGAAAATGTTGGGAGCGTTACTCCGTCTTCTCTTCTAGGACTTGATGGGTTGGCTGAACATACAGTGGCCCCCCCTGGAGGGGAGAGGAGAGAGAGAGAGAGAGAGAGAGAGAGAGAGAGAGAGAGAGAGAGAGAGAGAGAGAGAGAGAGAGAGAGAGAGAGAGAGAGAGAGCGACAGAGAGAGAGAGAGAGAGCGGAGAGAGAGCGAGAGAGTGACAGAGAGAGAGAGGACAGTAGAGAAACAAAGTTTAGAATAAATCAACAACATGTTTGTTTCTTGTTCAGCTCTATTCAATGAAAAGCTAGTCAATATGATCTTTATGAGACATTAACCCCCTGTTTCACAAAGCAAGACTAGCCAAAAGGGCCTGGCTGACATACTTGGCAAGAATCTACTTTCATATATGAAACTGATAGCCTGGGAGCCAAATAAGACAAGGACAAGTCAACCATGCAATGCAACATTGTGGAGTTGTTGAATAACGCAGCAACAATATGGCACCTTGGCTTTGCACTGTAACTAATGATAAGTTATGACCCACAAGTGTTGCCCAGGTGTGTGTGATGGATACATTACCTGCAGATTCCAGTGGAGCACTCATAGTTGTTCTGACAGTATGCCCCGTGGGGTTTAGTACCCATGGTCCTCCACAGCGGGGTCATACGAGCCATCCGCTTCAGCGCCCTTTGACCTTCTGGCTGGAGCTGACCAGAGCTGGGCTGGAGATGACCAGAGCTGGGCTGGAGATGAACCGAGCCGGGCTGGAGATGACCAGAGCCGGGCTGGAGATGACCAGAGCCGGGCTGGAGATGACCAGAGCCGGGCTGGAGATGACCAGAGCCGGGCTGGAGATGACCAGAGCCGGGCTGGAGATGACCAGAGCCGGGCGGGACTTCCACAGAGGGAACAGGGCTGGCAGACACCTGATAGAAACACACATATATAATCAATTAAGAGAGATCCAATGGTGCAGATAGACAGTTAAAAGGCAAAGGTAGAGACTGCTAAGTACATTTATCACACGTAGACACGATGAATGATTAATAAATCACTTAACATCAAACTATTCAGTCAAATTCTTTTGCATTCATTATCTGATTGAGGTGGTTATATTGCACAGTACTAATATTCAGCAATGCTAAACATGCTAAACATATACAGCCGTCTGCGTCTTTAAAGTCTTCTAAAGGGCTGCAGTTCCAAAGTTCATCTAAAGAAGATGACGTCACCGCAACATACCACTTGGCC
>LR778291.1:28658883-28668883 GCA_902810595.1 Coregonus sp. 'balchen'
TCTCTCTCTCTCTCTCTCTCTCTCTAAGACGACTCTGTAGAATCTCTCTCTCTAAGACGAATCTGTAGAATCTCTCTCTCTCTCTCTCTCTAAGACGAATCTGTAGAATCTCTCTCTCTCTCTCTCTCTAAGACGAATCTGTAGAATCTCTCTCTCTCTCTAACACGACTCTGTAGAATCTCTCTCTCTAAGACGACTCTAGAATCTCTCTCTCTAAGACGACTCTAGAATCTCGCTCTCTCTAAGACGACTCTAGGATCTCGCTCTCTCTCTCTCTAAGACGACTCTAGGATCTCGCTCTCTCTAAGACGACTCTAGGATCTCGCTCTCTCTCTAAGACGACTCTGTAGAATCTCTCTCTGGTCTCCACCTGTCTTTCCTGACTAACCTGATGAACAGCATAGTGCTGCCGGGAAAGACACACACACACACACTGTCCAACCTACTTCATTCCCATGCCACACACAACAATCTTATCACAAATAAACAGGGAACACACATAACAACAGATAGAAAGAGACAGACAGCACAGCTCCCCACCCTACACACACTTCTCTCTGACACACAGTGCCCAAGCGGAGGGTGTGTGTGTGTGTGTGTGTGTGTGTGTGTGTGTGTGTGTGTGTGTGTGTGTGTGTGTGTGTGTGTGTGTGTGTGTGTGTGTGTGTGTGTGTGTGTGTGTGTGTGTGTGTGTGTGTGTTCCTCCAGTGTTCCTTTGCTCCATGGTTGGCTCAGAGGAAAGGTTAAACAATGAACACACACACAGACACACGAGAGGGACTCCGCAGAACACTCAACACACTGACAAACACACAAACCTGGGTGACATACAATTTAACCCCTGCTTCCTAGAATCTGTGGGGTGGGTTGTATCTGTGTATATAGTGATTGTATGTATAGTTCTATACTGTGATTGTATGTATAGTTCTATACTGTGATTGTATAGTTCTATACTGTGATTGTATAGTTCTATACTGTGATTGTATAGTTCTATACTGTGATTGTATAGTTCTATACTGTGATTGTATAGAGGTTCACCAAAGCGAAGCATAATTATAATTGTTTATTTCTTCTCACAAGTGCGACAGACATCTCTATTTGTGTCTGGTTGCTGTTTTAACCCGGTCACTTCCATCATTGTTGAACTTTAACCGAGTGACTCTCACTCACCCATAGTCAATCCTCCTAGCTCCCAATACCATGGGGAGCCAGAACAACCACTACAGCCCACCAACGGTACCAAGCCAGCTGCAACGGTACCAAGCCAGCTGCAACGGTACCAAGCCAGCTGCAACGGTACCAAGCCAGCTGCAGCTGCAGTTGGAAGATTCTTGGGATTAGGTGGGAATAAACAGATAATCCAGGAATCCTGACATAACATATGCCATTTAGCTTTTATCTAAAGCGACTTACATCAGTGAGACATTTACATACTGGTGGCCCCAGCAGGAATCAAACCCATGACCCTGGCATTGCTAGCGCCATGCTCTACCAACTGAGCCACACAGGCCAACCAACCGGGAATTCTGGAAAACCTGGGAATTTGGGGAAAGTTACCTGAATTTTGCAACCGTCCACCTGCATGTTAACAGAATATGTTGTTGATATATTGTTCCACAGCACATTGTCTTCCTCTATGGAGTTCCTCTTTGGATCGATAATATCATTGTAGTTCTTTATGGAGTGCCTCTTTGGATCGATATATCATTGTAGTTCTTTATGGAGTTCCTCTTTGGATCGATATATCATTGTAGTTCTTTATGGAGTGTCTCTTTGGATCGATATATCATTGTAGTTCTTTATGGAGTTCCTCTTTGGATCGATATATCATTGTAGTTCTTTATGGAGTCCCTCTTTGGATCGATATATCATTGTAGTTCTTTTGCATACAGTAGAGCATATCATACATACACACCATCTACCAGAACTATCAGCACCAAACCTTTTGGCTGAACTCTGTTTACTCTGATTCATGTTCAGGGGCATCAACAATCTGTCAACAGTTATCAACTGAACCTATAGGCCACAGGAGGCTGGTGGCACCTTAATTGGGGAGGACGGGCTCGTGGTAATGGCTGGCGTGGAATCAGTGGAATGGTATCAAATACATCAAACACATGGTTTCCATGGTTTCCATGTGTTTGATGCCATTCCATTTGCTCCGTTCCAGCCATTATTATGAGCCGTCCTCCAGGCATAGATACAGCACACACAGGCACAGTTAGATATAGAACCCACACCCTGTATGAATTGACAAGGAGCTGTTCGTGATTCACATACATATCCAGTTCAAAGCAAATTTCTCTACTGCCGTGTTGGCTATGGGAATGTTATTATGTTGAATGTGTGTTGTAGAAGATTTGCACAAAGTGGGTCATGTGTGTGTTTTTATAAGTAAATAGGCCTTCGGAAGCCTGACAGATTCAACACCTTATATATATAGTGTATCAATGTAATCACTGACAGATACTATATCGGCTAGTTTCATTGTCCCTCCCTGTCCTTGGAAAATATACTGAGTACATTGTAAAAGTTCTCAGTTGTAATATTACTGTTCTTGTTTTACTTCCCATGGGAATGTGGTTCATTGATGTGAACTCTAGCTCTCTCTCTGTGTGTGTGTGTGTGTGTGTGTGTACAAACATACAGTGAATGGCAACAACAAGGATGGTAATAAATTCCATTGGAATTACTAGGATTCACTGAACTTTTGCCCCCCCTAACAATATTACGTTTCTAAAAAGCATCCAACAAATCAAAGCGTTGTGGGTCACAGATTGGACAACAACAACATGTACCCATCAATGTTATTATAGGAAAATAAAACTGAAACTAAAATGAAAACTAATGATGGAACAATTATTTAGTCAATTGAAATAAAATAATTAACAAACCCATTTGAAAAACTATAACTATACTGAAACTATAATCTTTGACTCCAAAATTAACTAAAATAAAATAAAAACCACCATGAATTATGTTATTTTTTAAATATATATTTTTTAATGTACTTTGGGGAAAAAATCTAATGGTGTTTTCAATCTACTGAATCTGGCGGGTAAATGCAACCATTAGATGGCGATGTTTCAAAAAGGCTTAGCTTGTGCATCACTATCACTAGCTAACAGATGAAAAAACTCAGCTAGGTAGCTAACTTGATTCTTCTTACCTTCTTCTACTAGGTTCAAAAGCATTGGATTGGTGTAAACATGGGCAAGAGAGAGTTTCCTTCCACCAGATTTTTTTTGCACCAGTCTCGACGTTATTCCTTTTAAATCCAAGTCACATTGAGATTGACTTTATCATTTAAAGTTAACCTAACCTTAGATCTTGAGAATCCAAGGCTATACAGCTACAGGGTTCTTATTTGAACAATTGACCACAGGGGGGCCAAGGCGTACAGCTGTCCCGACGCTCTGTCTAACCTTTCATAATCACTGTGTGCAATACAGTTTTGGAAACCTCAGAAATTCTACTGTCATATCTCCCCAAAATGATTAGAAAAAATACAAAAGATACACTGACTGTGAGCCGTTTTACCACAGATTCCTGGAGCTTTGCCTTGCACTTCCTGAGCTAATGGAAACTCGGGAGGGAACAAAAGAAAACCGTCGGCTCCAAGCTTTACACAAAAAACCTCAGTGGAAGTCTGTGGTAAAACTGCTAACATTAAGTATATATTTTGTATTTATAAAGTTATTTTTGGATGATGATTAAGTTGAGTGTTCAAGGTATCGCAATCATATACAGTCAATGAACTAAGCAGACCAGATCCAGCTGCTAATGCATTGGTGCCTATGGTAGAGCCACCCAGTTAAGCAGACCGGAACTGACCATTATTTCCAATGGCAAACAGCCTCAGTGGGACATCTTCATTTATCCACCATCTTTGGTATTACTGCCCTCAAGTTGCAAGAAGTGACATCCCAAAAAACACCCCCAACTACACAACCCAAATGGCTTCTAGCCATTTCTGTCCCTTACACTAAAACTAAACAAAATAATATAAAAACGAAATATAAATATTTTGATACAACTTTAACTAAATAAAAACTAGCAAATCAGGTCAGAAAATGTACTGAAACTAAACTGAATTCAAAATAAAAATTGAAAAACAAATAAAAACGAATAGAAAAACACAAAACTATAATAACCTTGGTACCCATTCACTGTAGTGCCAGTGTGAGTGAGTGTGTGTGTGAGAGAGAGAGAGAGAGAGAGAGAGAGAGAGAGAGAGAGAGAGACAGGAGAAAATACGTGTGTATAATGTAAATGTAATGTAATGTATGAGAGAAGAAAATCATTATAAACCAGAGGACACATTCTCAGAACCAAATCAGAATAGTATTGGTCTCCTATGTATTTTATTGGTCTTTGTACATCCTTGTTTTAATTCACTCCTAGGGTGCATCCCAAATGGCACCCTATTCCCTATATAATGCACTTGTATTTTCAGTCCTACAGGCCCTGTTCAAAAGTAGTGCACTATATAGGGAATAGGGTGCCAAATGGGACATATGGGACATATCCTACCTGTTCCAACACTCTCTACAAATATTTGTTTCTGTTTCAACTTGTTTTTTAATGATGACATCACAATGCCACTTGTGAAATGTACGTACATGTATACATTTTATTCTGACATTCCTTTGACTTAGATGTTAAATTCGTGTTAAATAAAGTGCTGAATGATGATGATGCTGTAATGGGATTATTATTATTATTTTGGGATTATATGACAAACTCACCTCATTTTCTGCCAATGTACCCTGGGTTCGTAATATTAACGTCTGTATTTATCAACCCTTTGTATTTAACCATGGTGTCATTGGGAAGCATTAACATCTATTTTATGAGAGATGAGATAAGGAATAGACAGTGGGTGTATGCCAACCGCAGTCGAATAAAATGTTTTATTGGCATTGTTGAATTCGATTTTCATAATAACAGGCTAGGACTGATAGTTTGGTTAGCTGAACTAGCACATCTGTTTGTTTGGTTACCACAGCAACTACTGTAGCTATTTAGTAAACTTGCTAGCTACTTCAGTTGATGTTGAACATATTTCTACTGGCAAATGAACATATTTCCAGCGACAAATGTGTTAAATTATATCCATGGTATAAAAGGGATAATCAACTCAAGGCTCTATGCGTTCTCTGGGAAATAATGCAAATCGGTGGAAGGTCAGTTCCACTCATATAGCACGTCGTGGAATACACCTTCCACGTTGTTCATTATTTTCCATAGAACGCATAGCCCCTCGTTGATTATCTCTTACATATGCTTTTTAAAAAAAAAATTTTTTTTTTTACAGTCAACAGAAATGATTAACCCAAAAATAGATTAGAAAACAATTATTTATATTATTAGACGTGACTCTGTAAACAACTAGCTAGCTAGAGTGGCAAACTAGATGATCTGTTATGTACATGCTGACTGCTGACCTGTCACCACATGCTAGGTTGTGAATGTTGCCAACTCCTCAGTAAGGAAAGTAGCTATTGGCTGTCCTAAAAGTCGCTAAATGACGTCATCACCTAATTTGCATAATTGGCCATGTGCATGTAATTGTGATGGACGCTGTAGGAGAGAGGAATAACGTCGTGGGAGAGACAAAAATTGAGTAAAAAACACCCTAAATATGTTTAGAACTACAAATGAACGTTCTTCTGTCAATTCTTTAAAAAAAATATATATATACATTTACATCCCGCCCTGAATGTAAGCCAGGGCGGGATCAGCCAGCGGCGGCTTCCCACATGCACGATTCATTTGCAGTCTGGACGCGGAGGGGTGAACATCTCCTGCTCTGACTGCAGCTGGGAGGGACTGCTGCACGAGGACTGGGCCGCCTGTGAGTGCTTTGGGACGGGGGTAACAAAGCACCCGCTGCTCGTTGAGAAGAGTAAGAACGATACGTGCTTTCACGTCAGAGTCTCCAAAAGTCTCCAATAACACCAGAAAAAGTCGCTAGATTTGTAGCTAGTCGATTTTTTAAAAATGTGTCGCTAGAGGGGTCTGAATACTCGCTAAATATAGTGACAAAGTCGCTAAGTTGGCAACACTGGTTGAGGTGGAATGCAAATGGGCCTCCAACGAAACATGTGGTGGGCGGTGGGCCAGCCCGGGGCCGACCCCGCCCACAGCCTACCCCGCCCTGTTCTGTGTGCCACAGCAAGGGGTACTTGCAATCGCAACTCAGACAGACAGACAGATAGACAAGCAGACAGATAGAAAGACAGACAGTCAACCGCAGCCCAGACAGAGACAGACAGTCAACCGCAGCACAGACAGACAGACAGACAGGCAGGCAGACAGACAGCCAGACTAACAGACAGATGTGATGATCTTCAGCGTTATGAATCCCCACCTGCTGATACCATGCAGCTGTTATTCTGTGGTGCCCTTGGGTTCAAAAAGTTCACGACGTTCCAATACGTTCCTTGTTTACTTGAAGTAGGCTAGGCTATTACTGACCATACCATGATTAGGTCAAAGATTAAGGTTCCACCTTACAGATCTCTCCAATCCGATCACTTCAACAAGACAAGTTTAGAAAGTCTTCCTAAAATGCCATAGATTTTCCTCATTCGTAGGGTGGGTTGGGAAGCCACAGCGGACATTTCGTTTCGGACGTGCCTCTCCCAAAATTCTGTGGACAACATTTAGAGGGGAAAGATAAATAAACAAATGCCTCATCCTCCGATCCAGCGGTCGCGGCCTGCTGCGTTCAACCGTTCAGTGTGTGTGTGTGTGTGTGTGCAGGTTTGTGTGTGTCCAATGATCGGGACAAGCCAGCTGCGGTCAACTGACCGGAATCATGCCTAGATCTGTTGAGACGTGGAGCCAAAACATTTGACCAACATTCACTCTAGCCACTGGCCTTTCTATCCTATAGTAAACATCACATCAATCATATCAATACCACATAAAAAAAATGACAGCAAGATTTGTGAATGTATCTCACTAGCGAAGAGAAGAGAGGGAGGAGAGGAGGAGAGAGGGAGGAGAGAGGGGGAGAAGAGGAGAGAGGGGGGAGATAGAGAGAGGGAGTAGGGGAGGAGAGTGGGAGAGGGAGGGAGGAGCGGATAGGGCGGCTGCGATGTATTCTGCTTCTCTCGCTGCGCTGCGTCTTGCGCTTTTCTTTTCTTCTTTTTCGCTCTTCTGCGCTTTTCGTTTCTTTTGTCTTCCTTTCTTTCTATTTCTCGCTTTTCTTCCGATTGGGGTCTCTGTGTTCTGCTTTTCTTTGCTGGGTCTCTAGCTTCATTTCTGGCTCTTTCTTTCTTGTCTCTTTTCTTTTGCTTTTTCTTGGCTTCTTTCTTTTCTTTTGCTTCTCGTCTCTTCGCGTCGCCTTTCTTTACTTTTTTTTCTGTTCGTCCTTTGCTCCTCGGGCGTCCGTCTGGTTCTGCGGAGCCCATTGATTAGTAGTTCTAACCCTATTCCTCGTATTACTATGCCTACAGTGGGGGAAAAAAAAGTATTTAGTCAGCCACCAATTGTGCAAGTTCTCCCACTTAAAAAGATGAGAGAGGCCCTGTAATTTTCATCATAGGTACACGTCAAACTATGACAGACAAATTGAGATTTTTTTTCTCCAGAAAATCACAGTGTAGGATTTTTAATGAATTTATTTGCAAATTATGGTGGAAAATAAGTATTTGGTCACCTACAAACAAGCAAGATTTCTGGCTCTCACAGACCTGTAACTTCTTCTTTAAGAGGCTCCTCTGTCCTCCACTCGTTACCTGTATTAATGGCACCTGTTTGAACTTGTTATCAGTATAAAAGACACCTGTCCACAACCTCAAACAGTCACACTCCAAACTCCACTATGGCCAAGACCAAAGAGCTGTCAAAGGACACCAGAAACAAAATTGTAGACCTGCACCAGGCTGGGAAGACTGAATCTGCAATAGGTAAGCAGCTTGGTTTGAAGAAATCAACTGTGGGAGCAATTATTAGGAAATGGAAGACATACAAGACCACTGATAATCTCCCTCGATCTGGGGCTCCACGCAAGATCGCACCCCGTGGGGTCAAAATGATCACAAGAACGGTGAGCAAAAATCCCAGAACCACACGGGGGGACCTAGTGAATGACCTGCAGAGAGCTGGGACCAAAGTAACAAAGCCTACCATCAGTAACACACTACGCCGCCAGGGACTCAAATCCTGCAGTGCCAGACGTGTCCCCCTGCTTAAGCCAGTACATGTCCAGGCCCGTCTGAAGTTTGCTAGAGTGCATTTGGATGATCCAGAAGAGGATTGGGAGAATGTCATATGGTCAGATGAAACCAAAATATAACTTTTTGGTTAAAAACTCAACTCGTCGTGTTTGGAGGACAAAGAATGCTGAGTTGCATCCAAAGAACACCATACCTACTGTGAAGCATGGGGGTGGAAACATCATGCTTTGGGGCTGTTTTTTCTGCAAAGGGACCAGGACGACTGATCCGTGTAAAGGAAAGAATGAATGGGGACATGTATCGTGAGATTTTGAGTGAAAACCTCCTTCCATCAGCAAGGGCATTGAAGATGAAACGTGGCTGGGTCTTTCAGCATGACAATGATCCCAAACACACCGCCCGGGCAACGAAGGAGTGGCTTCGTAAGAAGCATTTCAAGGTCCTGGAGTGGCCTAGCCAGTCTCCAGATCTCAACCCCATAGAAAATATTTGGAGGGAGTTGAAAGTCTGTGTTGCCCAGCGACAGCCCCAAAACATCACTGCTCTAGAGGAGATCTGCATGGAGGAATGGGCCAAAATACCAGCAACAGTGTGTGAAAACCTTGTGAAGACTTACAGAAAACGTTTGACCTGTGTCATTGCCAACAAAGGGTATATAACAAAGTATTGAGAAACTTTTGTTATTGACCAAATACTTATTTTCCACCATAATTTGCAAATAAATTCATAAAAAATCCTACAATGTGATTTTCTGGATTTTATTTTCTCATTTTGTCTGTCATAGTTGACGTGTACCTATGATGAAAATTCCAGGCCTCTCTCATCTTTTTAAGTGGGAGAACTTGCACAATTGGTGGCTGACTAAATACTTTTTTTCCCCACTGTATATAGATTAGTCCTCCTAATAGACTAGGCCTGTATAGATTAGTCCTCCTAATAGACTAGGCCCGTATAGACTAGGCCCGTATAGATTAGTCCTCCTAATAGACTAGGCCTGTATAGACTAGGCCCGTATAGACTAGGCCCATATAGATTAGTCCTCCTAATAGACTAGGCCTGTATAGACTAGGCCCGTATAGACTAGGCCTGTATAGATTAGTCCTCCTAATAGACTAGGCCCGTATAGACAAGGCCTGTATAGATTAGTCCTCCTAATAGACTAGGCCCGTATAGACTAGGCCCGTATAGATTAGTCCTCCTAATAGACTAGGCCCGTATAGACAAGGCCTGTATAGATTAGTCCTCCTAATAGACTAGGCCCGTATAGACTAGGCCCGTATAGATTAGTCCTCCTAATAGACTAGGCCTGTATAGATTAGTCCTCCTAATAGACTAGGCCCGTATAGACTAGTCCTGTATAGATTAGTCCTCCTAATAGACTAGGCCCGTATAGACTAGGCCTGTATAGATTAGTCCTCCTAATAGACTAGGCCTGTATAGACTAGGCCCGTATAGATTAGTCCTCCTAATAGACTAGGCCTGTATAGATTAGTCCTCCTAATAGACGTATAGACTAGGCCTGTATAGATTAGTCCTCCTAATAGACTAGGCCCGTATAGACTAGGCCCGTATAGATTAGTCCTCCTAATAGACTAGGCCTGTATAGATTAGTCCTCCTAATAGACTAGGCCTGTATAGACTAGGCCCGTATAGACTAGGCCTGTATAGATTAGTCCTCCTAATAGACTAGGCCCGTATAGATTAGTCCTCCTAATAGACTAGGCCCGTATAGACTAGGCCTGTATAGATTCGTCCTCCTAATAGACTAGGCCTGTATAGATGTCCTCCTAATAGACTAGTCCTGTATAGAT